>PVJL010001530.1:0-257192 GCA_004026885.1 Lyroderma lyra
TGTGTGTGGGGGTGTGTGTGTGGGTGTGTGTGTGGGGGTGTGTGGGAGGTGTTGGGAGCTGAGAATGGCTTTTCCTTCTCTTCCACCTTCTAAATCTCACACAAGACTCCCGGCAAGGGGATCGGGGTGCGTGTTTTCTAGGTTCCCAGACCCCGTAGTTCATTAGAGAGCGTAGAGGGTGGGGATGGTACTGATGGTTAGCAGACAGCAAGTTACCACACAGATTTAAACTTTTTAACTGGTGGAGACAACTGAGTCGGGTAAGGTGACTAGGAAAAGGGCTTTCTGGGGGAATTTGATTAAGTGCTGATAATTTGGAGCCGTATCATGGTATGCACTCCTTGGCTCCTTTTACTACCCAGGGAACAGACTGAGGAGGGTCACCACCCATCTCCGTCCCTGGAATACATCATGCACTCAACAAATGGTGGTTGTCATTGCTATTAGGGCAGCATGAAAGGCAATTAGCTCTTGGCAGCACATCGGGGCAACAAGACTGAGTCGCTCAGGAAACTTGGGCATCGGCCACAGAAATCACTGTCACTCCCACATGCAGGAGACAGAGTACAAAAGGGACAGCTGATTGGAAAAACCACATGTTGAGTTTTGGTCTTTTCACGTCACACCCTGCACCTCCTTGCCCAGCATTGCCAGTTCTTGCTATGAATTTCTGCTGGGAGACTTGTTTCTCTCTCTCCTCTTCTTTCTTCTCTTAGAAAGTAACGTTATCAGTACTTGCAACAGAGCCCACTGAGCACTTACTATGTGAAAAACACTGTGCTGGGAACCAGGGAAGTAGAAATACACAAATATAAAAGATACTCACCGACCTGACGGGGCTGAGAAGGAAATCGAGGGTGGGAGAGGTGTGTGTGCTGGAACATTCAATGACTGTTACACCCTAGGTAATGGGTACAGAGTTGCAACAAGATTTTTTTCTCATTGGAGTTTTGTTGTCTCCTTAGACCAGTGGTTCCCAACCTTCCTAATGCCGCGACCCTTTAATACAGTTCCAAGGGGTCACGACCCACAGGTTGAGAACCGCTGCCTCAGACAGGAAAGAGGGCTGTGGGAGGATTTCGACATTAAGAAATTTATAAACAGAAGAGATGCATTGCTGTTGGATTTACTAAAAGTTATGAAGAGTCAAAAGGTAAGAAAGTAGCTTAAAAAAAATGAGGGCGCATACCCCTAGGGCACAGGTGCCAACTTGAAATGCATTTCTATGGCCAAATCTGGGACCATTTGAGTGTAAAATAATCGACAGTAGTGAATTATAAAGTGACTATAAATGAGTTTTATGTCTCTAATTTCAAAGGCATCTACTTTTTCAGCCTTTCTCAGCGAGGAAAACAGCCTTTGGAGGTGTGTTAACAAACCAGCACTGCTGATGCTGTGCGCACCCTGCCGACACGACACAATACGATTTTCTGTGTCTTTTTTTTTTTTTTTTTCAACTTGCATTTCTAGGTAGGAGATAAGTGGCTGCAAATGAATTTGATCTCAATCCAGACATTCAGTCCCCTTCATGGGAATATTTACCCTCATTTCAGGGGGAATGGAGAGACTCAGAAACACTCATGCATCAACCTGATAAGTCCTCAGGCAACTTGGCAGCCAGACTGTAAGTCATCAGGCCTTACTGACTCATTATAAAATTTATTCTGATATGTAAAAGCCAGTATAGGAAGGATTGGATGGAGTATTAATGAGAGAGGTAAGTGACCAGAATACCTGCCCAGATGTGAGATGGGCTTCCAGAGGCCCTTGGGAAAGGGGGAGCCTGAGAAGTCTACCATCCTGTCTTCTACCACTAAAATACATACATAGCTCTCAAGCTGTGCACCCTTAAGAATGAACAAAAATTTATCTTTTGGGCTGCTTTTCTAATTCCCTTGAAAGGAAATGATCACTAGATCAATAGTTCTTTTATTCAAAGTTTAAAAAAATTATAAAATCTACATGTTTATCATTTTAACTATTTGTAAGTATGTAAACCAATGGCATTAAATATATTCACGATGTTGTGTACCTATTACCACTATTATACCCTGAAACTTTTCATCATCCCAAGGAGGAGGGGGAGGGAGAGGGAGAGAAAAGTTGTGTTAGCAAGATTAAAGTCAGCCATGTGTAACTTAGTTCCGGAAGTGACGTGCCATCACCATAGGAATAGTCTATTCATTAGAAACAAATCATTGGGCACATCTCACACCTATCACAGCACTTCCAAAAGCTGGTATTTAAAACCCAGAACTGTCTCATTGCAAAACTCTTACTTTTCCCCCCGAGTACCAATATATGACCTTAAAAAGAATTTCAGTTGTGTGACAAATAACCACAATAACCATGAAAATATTGTTCTCACCCCAACCATCTTCTCAGAATTGATTTTTTTGAATTAATTTAAGAATTATACGTCAGGCTAAGCTGAAGATTATAAGAAAGGACTTCCATTATTTGTCTCTTAAAGATCTGGACCATGATTTCTCGCAGTGTCCTTTGTAGCAAGATTTTCATATCTGATCTTAGAAGTAAGGGTACCTATCTTTCAAGTAGGTAATTGTTTTGTTCTCATTTCATGACCAGGTTTCCCACTTTGGAAAATGGTGGGCCACACATTCGAATCTCAGAAATCTCAACCAACATCGGAAGGTCCATGATGACATTAATTTAAATCTCATTTCTGACTTATGTTAATAGCCCTACTCCCGTTTTTTCTTCCATTCTCATGCTATATTAATCTTAAGTTTATACTTTCATTTATTATGTATGCTTTTTTAAAGCAATCTTGAAATACTTATGAAACAATATGAAATATAATCAATGAATAAAACTTAACCATAATCCATGTGAAACTACAAAAAATAATGTTAAGTGCTACCCTTTGCATAACCACAGCTGCAGTAGGAGAACAATGTAAATTGGGGCCTGACTTAGTTGCTCGGAGTACCTGAGGGGTAGATTCTTCTGGGGCCAACAGCTTTGCAAGTACAGTAGACTCTCAGTTAAGCGGCACCAGATGCTGGACAAATGTCGCTATACTCTCCATTAACCAGAACTCAAGCACCTGGCACTCTCAAAACATTCTGCCAGTTGCTTGAGAGTGCCAGGTGCTTGAGTTTCAGTTAACGGAGAGTCCGCTGCATCACCTCAGAATGGCAAATGGCGAGAGGATGAGTGGCATCCAAATCCCAGTGAGCTCTTATTTGTCATGGGTTGCACAGTAATACTTCCGGAAGTCCTCTCCAGGAACTACGGCCACATTGGTTCCACCACTAAGGTTCATCACAGCTGTGGCTTGCCTGAGGTGATACACTTAGGAGTGAAATACGGGGATCGTCCAAGTCCAGATGACTCTGCCTCATCATTTTTCTTTTCTTTCACCTCCTGGAAGAGAAGATGCTATAATTAATGCAAAACCTTCTCTGATCAGTAGGTGGAGCTTCATGACTTGCAGAAAACCATTTTCTACCCTTCGCCCATATACCTCTGAATCTTCTCTTCATTCTTTTTCAAATTCTTCCTCTTCTTTCCTCCTTCTTTCCCTTCTATCTTTTCACCCTTCTGTCTTGCTTTGTGTTGACTTTTTTTTCAGACTGCCCTTTCCCCACAACTGCAAAGCTTTTACCAGACTTTGAAGCCCTATCAGCTGTCTGATGAGTTGCCTGGCTTTTTAGAACATGTTTTCTACGGCTTTCTCTGACCAGCACTGACCTGGCCCTTCTCTACTGATTTCTCAAGCCTGGGCCTTTTATGCATGTGGGACAGTGCCATTCCCAGTGTGGAAATGACAATAGTCTTCCTTTTCCCTTCTCTAAGACCCCAGCATAATTATGTCTGTGCATCAGATGGAGAGATCAATTAAGCCTATGGACCTGATCAGCCTATCACACTGTTGCCTAAAAGCACTTTTCACTATCAGATACATTTATTTATTTGCTGACTGTCTCTCTCCGATATTATATAGACTTCATGAAAACACAGATCTTGCCTGTCTTAATTGCCACTCTAGCATTAGCTCCTAGAATAGAGTTTGATATAGAGCAGATTCTCCATAGTATGTTAAATGAATTAGCTGAACTGTTGTCCAGGGCTCATTTGATATTTAGTCAGGAAATAGAAATCACTTTGGATATTCTAAGTAGGAAGAAATTTAATTCAAGTAATCAGACACTTGTGAAATAACTGAAAGGATCACAAAAACAGGTTCTAGGCTTCCAGAACCACATAGACCTGAGAGCCTAGATATTCACGTTGGTCGGACGGCCACAGCACTGAGTCAACTGGGAGCTTGTCTGTCTCAGCCCCCAGCCCAGACTAACTGAACCAGAACCTGATTATAGTAAGATTTCCCAGGGACTTGTGTACATCCCATTACACTGTGAGAACCACTGAGTACTTCTGAGACTGCAGCTAAACTCTGCTGCCCAGATGCCACAATCTCCTTTCACACCAGAACCTGGAGAAAAGACACTCAAAATTTTAATCCAATGATAGGAAGTCAACCAAGCAGCCTCTACCACTGCCACTGGTGGTGTGTGTGTCATAGAAAACATAAAATTTATGATATTTTTTAAGTGTACCGTGCAGTAATGTTAACTATATGTATCTTGTTCAACAGAGCTCTAGAATTTTTTCATCTTGCAAAAGCAAAATTTTATATTCACCAAGCAACTCCCTTTTACCACCCCCCAGCTCCCAGCAGCTGCCATTCTACTTTATGTTTCTAAGAATTGGACTACATTAGATACCTGAGATTAGTGAAACCCTGCCATATTTGTCTGTCTTGTGACTGACTTATTTCACTTAGTGTAATGTACTCAAGATTCATCTATGCTGTAGCATATGACAAGTTTTCTTTTCTTTTTTTTTTTTTGAGGAATCGATTCAATAATCATTAGGGCTCCATTTAGCTGCATGGGATCAATATTTCTGAATCGATTAGGCTGATGATGGGGAAGGAATGGAACCCAAATATACAACACACAAACACACACACTCAGTTAGGTTTTATTATCCTTATTTTATAAAAAGAAGGTACTCTAACATTAAGTTACCTACCTAATGGGTAGTGAGAGGTGTGGATGAAAAAAGGGGTCTGTGAAAAGTAACCTCACAGGGTGAGCTGATCATAAATTTCTAACTGGGCAGATCATGGTGGGTAATCATGCCCCAGGCATGTAGCATTTTAGTAAAGGATTTATCTTTGCCTTAAGCAAGCTCTGACAGTTATTTTATGCATCTGGATTAACTTCCTCATATTCAAACAAAGCAGATTTGTATTTATTTGTCTTACATTTTGGATTATGGAAGAGTCAGTAAGAGAAAGCACGTCCTGCATTAGAAAAGTTTCCCAATAATCGCTCCTGACTCTTACTATAACAGAAGCTACTTTTCCCGTGTTATAATCGGCCCAAAGGTGCTTGATAATCATTTTAAGTTGTCTCTGCCAATATAAATCAACAACATAAACTGAAAAATATTCAGTAATCCTTGAGGTAAGTATGCCGAGTGTGAAATAGATATGAGAGTTTGCCCATTTCTCAGTTGATTGGAGCATCGAAAGATGTTCTTTCTTTCCATCCACCCGAAGGGCATGATCAACGTCGTGGAAGTGATTCTAACACAGGAAGGAGTTAAAAATGGCAAGGCTAGAGATGGGGAGAAACTTTTTTTTGTTGTAAAATTATCTCAAGTTATTCTAAAATTTTAAAGACTTTTCTGTTCTCCCCACACTGGGTATAATTTAATGAAAACCCCTTAACTTTTGGGCATCCGAGGTTGTGAACTAAATTCTTCAGGGGCTTGGCATGTGATGGGCTTTTTTTCCTTCGGCTGGGCATCGTGCTGAATCGGGTTGTGTACACTCTGTCCATAGGGGCCAGCCTGTATCCAGCTTCTGTTGACGGTTGCCACGCAGAAATCATCAATTGAGAAATTTTTTTGAGCCCCAAACTGAATTTTTATGTCAATTGGTAAGCATTAGAAAGTCAGACTTCAAAAAAAAAAAATGTATCCTGTAATAAACATGCCCATAATCTAAGCAGGCCTGGGGTTACCCATCTGTGCCCTTTGTTTTATGTAATGCATAATGAATATTTGTGCTATTATTAACTTTCTTGAGGAAAAACTATTTCTTGTTCTTTTAACATTTGGTCCAAACCCATAGAATGTACAATCACAATCACATAGGTTCTATACAACATAGACTTCAAAGAAATAATATTCAGAGAACAGAATACACTGGAATAGGGAGTGATATTTTTAA
Source organism: Lyroderma lyra (assembly GCA_004026885.1). NCBI lineage: Eukaryota > Metazoa > Chordata > Mammalia > Chiroptera > Megadermatidae > Lyroderma > Lyroderma lyra. Next base: position 6,272 of record PVJL010001530.1, read on the forward strand.
ATTCATTTTTTATTAAAAATCTCTATCGAATGTTGTGTTTGGCTGAAGCAATATACTCTTTGGTGCCTGAAGTGTCTGTATTTGGGTGTGTTGACGCCACCCTGTTTATCAAATTATTCTCTGTGGAAGAATAGCTGATTTCTAGAAAATATGCCTGGGGACAGAGGAGACATTTACTGCCTTTACACACTCCACCCTTACCATAAAAAGTAGTTCTTGCTTTCAAAATGTATTGCATGTTCGGCTAATCCCCTAGTTTGCATCTTTGATCCTAGTCTTGGCTCGATCTTGTCTAAGTGCATAATGGATCATTGTTCCTCCTAATTTTCTACCACTATCCCTCTACTACCCAAAGAAAGGCTTAGGCTCCGTGGGGGAGAAAAAAATAATTTGTTCTTATATCCTTCTAAATTCTCTGGCTGGACTAATAATCAAATTAACATGCGACAGATTTACAGAAAAAAAATGACCAAATTTATGACATATGTACATACAGGGTTCCGTAAGAATGTGAGAGCCAAGGACACATTGGGCAGTTAAGGTTCATGTGTCATCTTGAGCTATGGAGAAAGGGGTGAAGGGTTTTGGTTTGGGACTTCAAAGGGGAGAAAGGCAATCCAAATGGGCATGAAGATTTAAAGAAATGTTGGTAAATAAATGTTTGCTGGGCCATCTTGAACAATGGGACACAGAGAAGTTGGATCAAATGAGCCTTGCTAGGTTCTTCCCTATCACACTTGGTTCAGATTAAGCTATAGTTCTCTGTGAATATGATGATCTCTCCCTTCCTGCAATAGATCCTCTATCAACATTCTTTTAGGCAGTTAGAGGGAAGATCAAAGGTTTTTCTGAGTCTTTCTTGAAAATAACCAGAATCAATATCTCAAAAGTTGGATTTTGGGGTGTCAAACTCTGCTTCTCCTCAGCTCCAGCAAAGCAGCAGAAGGCACGTTTGGAACGAGCTCTAAGGACGAGACAGGCTTGGAAGCCGGCAGATAGAGCCCACGTATAGTCAATACGTGGAAGATAAAGTAAAAGCAAAGGGAAGCATTTTGGAGAGTTGTTGACCTACAGGCCAGTTCAATTGCTTTTGTTCTACTGGATTTGGACATATGGATTTTAAATATGTCTCCAAGAATCATATGTTTTCCCAACAAATGACCCAAAGGTGAATGGGAGCGGAAGAGCTTTGTGAAGGGGGATCAACGTGCAGATCTAAACGATCCTTTTCTTGTCAGCTCGCCAGTGAAGACAATTAGCCAGCTCATGGACTGAGTAGTACAGAGAGTTTTGACACAAACAGAAATAAATTTGGGGCTTTTTAGTTTGGTTCCTTCTGTGTAATCAAGGCCATTTTACTTATCTTCTCAGTATCAGTTGCCTATCTATAAAATGAGAATCATATTCACACTTTTGTCACTAAGTATCTCCTTTGTGCCAAAAATGAGTTTGTGGCACAAAGGAGGTACTTAGTAGTTGTTGCCTATTTATAACAGTAAGGATTCCTATAAGAAGAGGAATTCCAATGTTGATAGTACCTATTGCCAAGTACCCAACGTTGGCAACAAAATCCTTTTTTTTAGGTGGGGGGTGGCTAAATCATTAATTCACTCCATCAACTCATTTACTTAGACAATATAATAAACACCTGCTGAATGCAAGAAAATGAGCTATTAAGTATTAGTAAAAGGCGTATTATCTGTTTATGTTTTCATACTGATGAAATAGATGTGCGACACATGTTAGCTAAGGGGATAGCAGGGATATTTAAAGCCAGTAATAGGCTGGTGCTTCTTTTCAGGGGCACAAGCAGACCATGCCCCCCACCCCCTCCTCCAGTCTGTGGGGTTGCTGTGGTTGTTAGCTATTGAATAAACTCCGATTTGGGCTTAGGACTCTCAAGCTGTTCTTGGTAGATGATTTTATTCAGGTAGATGCTTATGTAGGAGTTGGGGAGTTATTCAGTAATTCCATGCCAAAGCTTTTGTGATATGAATGAACCAAAAATTGTAATGACTGTTTTTCTGCTGTAAGCCCTGTGAGGCTTGAATCATTAGTCTCAAATTCTGTTGCAATTAGAGCTGAAACGCCTAAAAATCAGGGAGGATTCTGATTCTGATGATGATGTGCTTCTCCCTAATCCCCAAATCTTTTAAGAGACATGATTGATCTCCTTTTAAATTCCCAGAAGCTTAAGAAATGCCCATACTTGTTCAACTCTCATTTTTATGAATTTCATATTGTTTCAAGCACTATTTCTCTTTAACAGTTGAGTTCTCAAGTATATTTGCTTAGACAGACATTTTGGTTTTTCACAAGAATTTAGGATTAAAGACTAAATTCATTCTTTCTAGCAGAGGGCCATTTTAGACTGTTAAATCCTCAATGCCAAGAGATTATCATTGTGAAGCTAATGAACCAATGCCTAGTGTGTTTACTCTCCAACTGCTAAATTTAATTCAAAGAACATGACTGACTGAAAACAATCTGGCCAGAAACAGACAAAGGGAGACTATTCATTAAAATGGTTTGCTGTCCAACAGGCTCTAGTCCAGATCTCACTCAACAACCGTACCAGGAAACACTGCTTTGATGCTCCACGAACTGGGCAATAAAAACAGTGGAGGCCAATGCCTTCCTGTAGGTTTTTTTCTAGAGTGGGATTGGTAAACTAAGGCCCAAGAGCCAAATTGGATGCCTTACCTTCTTTTTTCTAATATGGCTCATGAACTAAGAATGTGTTGTACATTTTTAGATAATTGGAACAAAATCAAAACAATAATAATTTATAATGCCTGAGAATGCCATAAAATTCACATTTTGCTGTCTATAAGTAATGTTCCATCGGAGCAGAGCCACACTCATTCATTTGCAATTCTGTGGCTGTTTTCATGAAACAATGACAGCATAGTTGTGACAGAGATCTCATGGCCTATTAAGCACAAAATACCCTTTAGAGAAAATGTTTGCTGCTTCCTATACTAGAAGATTCCGAAGTGCCAGGTTAGGAAAGCTTAGGTTGTCCACCACTCTCTCTTACTTGGAGGTATGAAAGCAGTGAAATGAGCCCAAGTAGACCTGCAGGGTGGGGCAGGGTAAAAGGCAGAGGAATTGGCACCAGGAGCAGTAAATTGGACTCTTGGATCCTCCATTGCACAACCAAACTCTTTGACAATCTTGTTCTATTTGTATATTGAAAACATTTTATGGCTTCTATTTGCCTATGTTTATGGCTTCCATTATCTGTATTTCCTTTCGTACTTTCAAGCTTAATATATCCTCTTTAATCCACTGGGAATGTTATTACCCGAATGTAAGTTTCATGAGAGCAGGAACTGAGTAGAACATGCTCACTGCTATATCTCCAGCACCCTAACATAGTGCCTGTCACATAGTAGGTGCTCAATAAATCTTTGAATGAATGAATAAAAAATATTAAGTACACATTTATTGATATGGTATTTAAAACTCTCCATTCTATGGTTTTAACTACTTTTCTAGGCCTTTTTCTTCAATTTACTGATTTTTCTATTAAGATGCAATCAAAGGTATGAAACGCATTGAGTTTTAAAATAGTATTCAAATAATACCTCATTTACTTTGGGCTCTATTTTTTTAAAAAACAATAATCTTGTAGAAATAATTTTTTTTGGCATCTTAGATGTTGTAGAGCTGTCAGATCATTGCATGTCTGTGATTATGTGATGTGCTGTTTTCCCACACTGAGCAGTGCTCATTCCATTGCAACATTAAATACAAAAATGTTCCCTGTGGACTTCCATATTTCTTTGAAGAAGGATAGTACATTTGAAAAGGCTTACTGATGAAACATCCCCTTTCTTGCTTTTTGTATTCACATGGACTATAAAATGAGACTTTCTAGAGAAATAATTTGAAGCATATTTAAAATACTTTAAAACTGAAGCTCAATTAAGTGCAACAGGACTGTTAAAAAGTCCCCAGTGCTATAATTTCATTTTAAGTCAATTATTGAAGTTACAGTTGTAAAGATAAAATGTGGCTCAGATTTTATGATTGGAAAAGTACTACCTGTGCAATGCTTGTAATTAGAGACATGTACAATATGGCTATTGTGTGGATTTGCATTGTGAACACATCTATGAATAATGGAGATATTTCTTTAAGCTATGCGTCTCCATTTTTTTTGGCTAATAATCTCTTGATTTAGCTTTATTTCCATTTGAAGATTTTCTATATTACTTGATTAGTTACATTTTGCTGAAATTCTGAAATTTGTGTAATGACTCATTTAACATGACATAATATTTAAGGTTGGTTTTGTCTATTAAAAGTAGCCTATATAGTGACAGTGTCTACAGTCATGTTCAAATAGAAGTCAGCTTTAAATGCAGAGGTTGTCTAGACATTGAATTTATTTATATTTGGAAAAAATGATTTTTGCATTTGTCCCTCCTCCTACCTTATAACTGGATGGTAACAGATCTCCTTAACATGACTAGACACTTACACTCTTCTTACAGTGTGGACTTTGTTGGTATCCCGATTTGTCATTCTTAAATTTTGCTGGAAGAGATGACTTCTCTTTCTGGGCGGAGGGATTCCTCTTCTTGAAAGTGCATTTCCCAGATTTAAGAAATTTTCTTTGTCAGACCTACACCCTTAATCTTAATAGTGGTTTTTGTTATTTTTACCAGTCATTTGAAGAATGGCAACATATTTAGAGAGTCAGTTTATGTCTCTTGAAATCAATGCTTCTGTCTGATCATTTATTTACCTGAAGAAGAAAACACCAAATAACGAAACACCCAAAGACATACCTCATGTCCATGCACATGCATGCACACATAAACACCAATTAGCAGTAGCCATTAAAAGCTTTTCTGATGCATTCTCCCATTTTTGACCAGGGAAATGGCATTTTGTATTTAGACAATGCTAACTACTGAATAGAAGATTAATTATTCCTCTTCTAATATCAACTCCCTCTTTCCTCCTGTGTTGTCTTGTGACAGTAAGCACTTTGAAATGACCCTTGCTCTATCCTTCAGTCATAGACACCAATCTCTCTATGAGGCTACTGCTCTGTACCCAGGAGGGAAGGAGCCCGGAGACAGATTGTGGCAGGGAACAATAGTTGATGGGACAAGTCCCAAAATTTTATTAATTTCTTTGTTGATCTGTTTTACTGGGAATGTTCAACACCAGTGACTTTGCTGTGTTGACCCAAGTCTTTCACTTGTGAGTCCCTGAACTAACCTTTCTATGCCTTCTAGGAAAGTCTAATGTACAGAGAGGAACAATAAAAGTTAAGGGCTGCAAAACTTAAAAAAAGTATCACCTTGAAAAAAATGGAAAGAAAACGTATTTATTGTCATCATTCATCTGATGGCAGCATTTCAGGCTTTGAATATGCCTTCGAGATCGTTTATTCTGACCTTTCAGTGCTTGAATCCCCTTACTCTACTCAGTGGCTCCTTAGCCTCTGATCACTGAAGACATAGGGTCCATTGTTTTAGGTTTTCAGCCAATTAGTGCAGCTCAAGGGATTGGAAGGCCATTGGTTTGAAGTTAGAGGACTTGAAATCCTATCCTCAGAGCAGTGATTGCTTAGATTATCCAGCAGATCTGCTTTCTAGTTCCAGCACTGCCACTTACCGGTTGAATGAGTCAGCCAAAGCCAAGTGACTTCATTCCTCCAAAGCTCAGGTTTTTCACCTTCAGGATGAGGTAATAACCAACCAGCCAACTCCATAGACTCGTCTGATTAAATGAGACTGAGGACAAAATTGGTTGCAAACTACAAAACACATGGCAACAATATCATAGAGAAAAGGTTCTTAGCGTATGCTCATTCAGGAAACAAACATGATAGGCAGGTGGAAATTCCTGATAACATTCATTCACAACCTACAACCCCTATGTGGGTCAGAGAAATACTTGATCAAAAAGAAACCAAATATTTCACCCAAGTATGTTGATTTGAAATGGAATGAATCCAGTGATAAATGGCAGTCGGTAAAGTATGATGTTTTTGTTTAATTACGTTTGTTTCTCTATACAATTAATCAGTATTATGGGATGAGAGAAAAAGTCAGGAAGGCATGAGTTTTCCTAGAGGAGAGTGGTGCCAATTTGATGATTCACAGGATAGTGTAGGTGGAGTGATGTTTAGAAACCAGCTATTATTTTATCCCTGTGTTATTACTGGGAATAAAATCAGACCCACAAGGATGCTGTACTTCCCTATGTCAAAGACCTAGTTAGTGTTGGGTGCAGGACTAGAATTCAGGTCCTCTCACGCCCAGGTCCCCCACTCTCTTATTAGTACTACAAGAGCTGGATAAGTAGCGGGTTGCACCCTCTTTCTCTTCACTGCTTTACCTCATGGAAATCCCTGTGAATCAGTCTCCTTTGCTCTAAGCCCCACACTTTGCAAGTATGATCAATACACACAATGCAACTCAGGAAGCTCCAGCCAGTTGGTTATAGCTGGCAAGTAACCCCTATTCCAAACTATAGAAAATCTGTAGACATTGCTAGCAACATGTCACCAGTAGGCAAGACCAACTGCACTTATTTACAGTAGCTTAGTCTAGATTTGTCCAATTTAGGGTCACTAAGGGAATACTTTTTAATGGGAAATCATGTAGTTAGTTGGCTTAGTCGTCACAGAAGAATGTATTTCTGGCCACCCACATTATGTGGGAGCCCTAAAATTGGACAGAGATTTGCAACACTCAGCACTGCTAACGTGGGCTCCATTCCATCCCGGATTCCTCCGGAGTTACTGTAGAGCATGAGAAGCTCGCCTGCTAGGCAATAACACAGTCCTGCAGTCGAGACATCATTGTGAAGGGTAGTATTAGGGATTGAGGCCATCACAGACTGTACCGGAGTGGACAGACCACACAAAAGAAGCCTTTAAGGGGAAACGTGCCTGAAGGGATGGTGGGTTATCACAGAGATCTCGTGCGTGGGGTTGAGCAGCCTCACCATGGCTTTTTCCTCTCAGAGCATTTGCAGGGCTCTCCTCCCATCTGTGTGTCAGTCTGATGCCAAATCCCATTGTGCTTCTGGGGACACCAAGTGGGGAGCAGATGGGGATTCCAAAGCTCGTACTTCACTTCCCTCCACACCCTGCCCCTCATCTGCCTGGAAACTACACAATTACTTCAAAGGCAAGCCCCTCCCACCGATCCATTCGGTTTGGTATTAGACTCATTTCCTCCGTCAATCGGGGACATAAGAATTCTTCGTTAAAGTCCGTGTCACTCAGACATAATCAAAACAGTCCACTCTCAAAACCAATTTAATTTACATGACCACTTCATGCCCCTATTATGCTCTTGTTATGATTTTTAGAAGGTATAATTTGCATACTGTGAAAATGCACAGACTTTGAGAGCACAGTTTGGTGACTTTTGAGAAAATGTGTACAGATCACCAACACATTTATATCGCCCTAATAAGGTTCCCAGGCCCTACCCTTGTCAATTTCTTCACCAAAAACACGCACTTTTAAAAAATTTCTATCACCATAAATTCATATTCATGTTTTAGTTGTTTGTACACTTTGGTGTCTGGATATTTTGCTTATTATAATGCTTTTGAGGACATTTTATATATACATATCTATATACATAGATATCTTTATGTCTGTAATTTACATTGCATAGTTCCTATATTGAATGTAAGAATCTGTTGTCTGGATATTTGAGCTGCTGTTAAGACTCATCAGTAAATTTTTCATGCCAGGTATTTTATTTTTAGGCCTTGAATTTCTATTTGCTTCTTTTATACGTTTCATTTATTTGCTGAGAGTCTCCATTTCTTCACTCATCATGTCCACCCTTTGCTTTTCTTTTTATCTTTATTTATTATAGCATTTAACCTTTTTTTATTTGTTAATTACAACTTCTGGGGTAAGGCAGTTAATTGACTTTTTACCCCCTCCAAATTATGACAGCTGTTTTTCTGCTTTTTTGCAATGCTTAAGTAATTATTATTATTATTACGTGGGAGACATTGTAATTATTTCATTATTGAGAGTCTGTACTTCCTTTGAGTGAGTTTGAGTTTTATCTTGGCTTGTAGTTGATTTGCTGACAAATTGGTTTTATTCTGCCAAGGCTTGTTTTTTAGCTTTATTGGGGAAAGACTTACAGTAGCCCTCCTTTTAAAGTGCAAACTTTCTGGAATTTAACTGAACACCCCAGGTGTTCAGCAAAGGTTCTCCAGCTCTGACTGTGGGACTCCAATACTTTCTGGCGTTGTGCAAATTTGTGACTGCTCAGCTTACTGCCCCTCCCCCACATACAGCTGTGTGCATGCATGTGTGCATGTGTGTATGCACATATGTATACATATGAGGGCTGTCTGGAAAAAACCCAGTCATAAATGGGCTTTACTTTTCATATTACATGGCTGGATAGTTTCTGGGCAGCCCTGCACATATCAAAATATTAATACCAATTAATACCAATTATGTGTGTGTGTGTGTGTGTGTGTATATATTTTGATGTAGAAATTATAGATGTAAGGGTAATTCTCTGTTGATTTACTAAAAGGTGAATGAAGCACTTAGTTTCCTCTTTTGGAATTCCAAAGGATCTGTGGTCCAAATCATGACTTTTGTCTCTGCCTGGGAAAACATTCTGAAAACAGAGAGAGAAGAAAACTGTGAAGTTCTCTGAAATGGGGGTTAAGCAATCTAAAAAAAAAACCACTTGAAATAAATAAATATTTTTATTCCGAGCATAAAACGACACATTTGCCATCTGTAATGGCATCATTTCTGAAGTATGATGATTGGGTTACTGTGCTGCCACTCCAAAATAGACTTGGCACTGACCTTGCAAGAGACAGATGGATGATGCGGGTTTTGATGTCATTTCCTCACATTTCCCTTTACTGTTGTTAAAGGGGAAAACCCCATGACTTTCTCCTTTTTTTCCACTCCAGAATCTCACATGCATTTGATATTAAACATACAATGAAGACTCAAGCAGGTTCGCAGGACTGCAAACGAAGTATACCATGTATCAAACCCAAAGCCTGGTCCACGGTGCTCAGAAATGTAGCCTTTTGTTCTCTTGCACTTATTTTGGGTAGAATATTTACATTTTTATTTGCTATAATTATTTATAGTAATGATAATAGCTAATATTTGAACGATTAGCTAATCTCCCATATCTGTTGGCTTTTTACACCTGTGAGATGAGTAGATCAGACAAGGGGGTGACTTGGAGAGACCAGACATACTTGGGTTCATTCCTGACAAAGCCACTTGTTATTTATATAGCTTTGGGTACAGTCCTTAACTCTATGTGCCTGTTTCTCTTGTGTCAAACGAGGGTGATAATGATAGTGATTTAATTCTTCACAGAATTAAATATGATGTGCCAACAGGACATAAGCACAATGGTACATTGAAGAGTGGTACATGGAAAGTGGTACAAGATGTTAGCCGTGGATGTTATGATGATGATTTTACCTGTCAATATGTGATAAATACGGCCTCATAAAGATGATCTCAAAGTCCAACAATAGCAGAATAGTGGCATTAGACTCTTAGTTAAGTGTTCTGACTTTAAGACAGATGCTATTTTTATTCAGGTAGGTGCACGTTTGTCTAAAATAACATTAACATCTATTTGAAAAAGAAGAGTTCTGTGAGATGCCTGTGGATCTACTGCAAAGGTGACTAAATGCTGCACCAGGAACTAGCTTTGACGATTGAAAAAGCCCCCTACCAAACTTGAACATCCTTTTCTTCCTTCTGTGGAGTGTTGGTAGGCTCTCTGGCTATGGAAGGTCAGAGAAACCACCCCTTGAGCTAACACTAGGTCGCCCTGAATGGACACATCAGTTTCAGGAGATAGCAGCACTTAGCTAACACTGTCCCCGATTTCCTAAAGACTGAGCCATTACGCACTCAGTTTTATTGATCTGTTTTTTTCTCTCAATGATGCCTCGAATTTCTATGTTACTATCTGGTAGAAAACACAAGTTTAGACCCGAGAATCCTAGATGAAGATTTGTGAAGCTTCTTTTCTGCTTCATTATTCTCTGAAAAATCTGAATCTCCTTCCTCCAGGGACTGGTACGTCCAGGCGGTCTTCTTAATTTCTCTTGGTCATCGATGCAGAGTTGGGCCTTTTTATCCTTGGGGATGTTTCTCTTAGTGGCTGTTCCCCACGAAGCCTGGTGTCCTCGCCTGTGTTCATTTGTGAGAAACAGGGACTTATATTCCCTTTTCGTGATTACAGTGTTGGATGTTGGGCTTTAATAGGGTCAAGCTGCAGCTGGAGACATCGCAGCTGTCAAACATTTTGGGGTCTGGTTTCCGCGGTAATAGCATTTTACAGGCTCTTTCACACATTTCCCTTTCCTTCTCCTTTTATTTTACTGGAGTCCTCGTTAGAGTTCAAACATGAAGCCTCTTTTCTTCTCACTGCCCTGCTCATGGAATTCATCTGTCCACTTGCTCCCTAGCATTGCACTGTGGTCAGCATAACTCTGGAAGTCGCTGTTGTTTGTGGGCACCAGGTAGGAAGACAGAGGACAGGTGTGTTGCCTAATTTATCTCTTCCCTAGCACACACTTCTCTTTGTTATTTTTTTTTGTGTGTGTGATTATGTTTTTACTTTTAAAATTATGAAAATAATTCATGCCTATTGATAATTTCTGAAATCATATCAAACTGTTCAATGTAAAAACATGAAAGTCTATCATTCCTTCTCTTCCGTTCTACTCGATTGGTAAAACATTTTAGATACTTGGGGTTCTTTAAGATTCCGAGTGAGGAGGCATTACTTGCTAAGCCCTCCTTTCTGCTGTCAGAAAATACATATTTTTTTTCCTTAAGGAGAGAGCCATTCTGACCTCATACTCTGAGATATCTTGAGAAAGTTTGGGTCTCAGACTTCGACAGGTGACCTTTGAATGGGTTAAATAAGAGATGTGTTATGTAGGGGAAATGCTGGCAATTATTCTGATGTTTTCTTCCTTACATAATAACAAACATCTGGATATTTGAAGAGCTGTGGAAATAAATTTTATCTTCATAACTTTAACAGGAATTCCCCCTCAGTAGAATTCTTATGTTAGTGTTGCAATGATTCTAAATATCTTAGCCTTTCAACCATTGACATGATTGGATAAAGGTGCTACATAGGGGGGAAAATCTATTTGAGATGGAAACAAATGGGAGAGAAAATTTTCAAAACAGATAGATGATGTCAGGTAGACCAAGTCCCTGAGGGTTCACTATGCTTTTATTATTTCCCTAAATCATTGGATATCATACAGATCTTGTTGCAGCCCTGCCTAGAGGCAGAGGGTAGATTGTCTGATCAGCTCTCAAGGGTCCCTTTGTGGTTGGAAGTCCTATAATTTTTTTGTTTGTTTTTGTTTTGTCAGATGTACACATACTGCCCTGCTTCCCCATATGAGGCACAAGAATGATTTTTGACCAAATAGCCTTGGTATTGAATTAAAAAATAATCCTATCATAAATCTAGTCCACTGTCTGAATTGCAAAGTAGATGACCACTTGAATCTTAAGTTGTAATTCTTCAAACAAGGGAAATAGATTTCCAGGGAGTTTTCTGTGTCATAAACATGCATTTGACTGGTGTTTATGATCTGACTTTTTCAGTTCCCCTCATTCCATCTCTTTAGTTCCCTAAGATTTTTAAATGAAAACATCTCACCTTTAGACAATAGGTGGTTTGTGAAGGTGACAGGTGACTGTTGCTTATTGAGTAACTTGGTTAGGGCTGAAATCAGTGGCCACGTTTGTGGTGGGCATGAGGGTAGGTTAGACCATTTACTAGATCCAGATGAGTCTTCACTTGAGCAAGATGGGGTTCTTCTCTACAGGACAATGAGAATCAGGGCTTGGATGGAAGAATATGTAAATAATGTATACCTCTCTCAGACAGACACATTTTATGTGGATCAGTAGAAGAACACTCCAGAAGATTCAGGGAGACTTCTTTTGCTTTTTTTTTTTTTTTTTTGTTTGTTTGTGTTTTTTTTGGAACAAGATAGTTAAAGCCGCAAATAAATACCAGTAAACATTCCTTGTTATTGAATCAACTATGAGTAAAAACAAGCTAACTTGACAGTTGGAATGACTCAGACATGTTTTTAAGGTTTTGCTGTCTCTCGGGCTTGGAACTAAGCTACAGGGGTTACCATATATCTGTACATTGAGACACTCAATGTTGGGGAACACTAAATGCATACATTTTTAAATTTCTTGGGACTGGTGTCCCTAAGATTCCTGATGAAGGAGCTTCTCGGTGCTTTGGAGATGAGAAAACTCTGAGCAATCACTGATCTTGGCAAGACAACTTGCATGCTCATACATAACATACACATTGTTAGAATCCCATTTCACACATATTTCTCTATTTTATAATTTCTTTTAATGTACCATCTAATCCTAAAAATTATTATAATACTTAAAGGTATTGTTTTTTGAGACAGAACAATTATATGTCTTGCCTCTGGACTGAAGGAGGCTGACTTGCAAAATGGGAGTAGAAATAAACATCTAAATGGATTATCATAAAAATTAAATAGACTCTATATTATAGTAAATGCTCAATAAGTGTTGACTATAAATTATTTTTATGACTCTTAAGCTTTGTTATCTGGATTCTTTCAATTACCTCATCTGTGAACTAAGAATGATAATGGCTTTGTATACCCAGAGAGCGACCACTCAATATTTGTTCTCTCTCTATACTGTATCTTACTTATTTTTAGTGATTTGATGAATTCAGGTCTTATCTCCACAAGTACCTTAACATACCAAGGTGGGAAGGGAAAATATCTTATTTTTCTATTGTTCTCAAAGCCGTTTAAAACCCTATCAGGCATGTGGAAGGAACTCACATCTCCCTTGGTTTGATGATGAACACTCTTCTGCCCCTCACATTTTCCCTCTGTCCACCATAGCTACCATGTCACCTATGGTTTTTGGATTTGACATTAAGAGAGAAGATGAAGAACTTTTGGGTGTTAGGGCACATAAATGAGTTATCCATAATCAAAATGGCAAGAATGCTCTAGATGGTAAATAGCTATTGCCACACACAAAATATGCAAACATTGACTTGAAATGTGAAAGTGGTTTTGTGTATTTGGTGCCAATGCATCATTTTGACTGTTTCTATTTTACAATGAATAAATTAGTTAGTTTTCTATTGAGGGTCAAATGAACATCCCAGGAAGCCAATATATTTATTCAGACCCCTTCATTTCTGATCCCCTATTTCCTGATTGGATTAGTCATAAGAAAGTATGGGTCCTATGACTTCCAGGTAGCAAGGAGTTAGCAGAGGCTTAGATGACCCACTAATAATCAAGAGGCAAGCTAGTTTTAAAAGAAAAGGGAAACTTGATTTTTGAGGAGAACCAGTTAAATTGGTTGAAACTTTTTTTGCATATAGTATAAATGTGATCCACTCTTTAGAAAACCTAAACTCTTCTGATGTTTGTGTCAGAAATGACCCTGATGGTCATTATGACCCTAATGACCCATCAGGTCATTTCATGATGCAAGGTCATACTGTGACCCTGCTGAGGACATTAGTGAACAAATCCATTTTGGGTTCCAAGGTCACTCCATTTTTCTTCCATGATGTATATTTAAATCTGTGTACAGGCTGTACAGTGATGTAAGATCTCAGCATTTTAGTTGGAAATCAAAGAACATAAATAAATTTTTTTGAGATCTGTCTTGATTATTGTTAGTTTCATAAAATAAAGACACATTACATAAAAGCTGTTGCTTTTTTGGTAGTGAAAAAATGTGGATGTCACTTAGGGAATAGAGAAATTCAGTGTGAAGTTCATTCTAGTTCTGTGGGAAACTTGTACCATAAATTGAAAAGCAGTTTAAAATATACTATAGTTTGGCAGAAAGAGGATTTTTGATCATCATATTGGCATTTGAAAAATGAAGATTAAGATGGGAGTTTATTCCCTTATGTAGAAAAGAAGAGAACCTCACATGGAGTTGATAAAAGAGGGAGAAGATGTCCGTATTTAGCTCAACATCAAGTCATTATGTTCAGAATTAGATCTTGAGCCAATTTGTGGGTTGGACAATTAATTTCATGAACTCATCCTAGAAAAAGTGCGGCATACCTTATTGCTGAACATCACTACTGTCACCTTCAAAGTACTCCCCTTGGGAAGCTGTGCACTGACACCAGTGCCTAGTCCACGCTTCAAAGCAGTTTTGGAACTCTTTCTCTGGAATGGCCATCAGAGCTGTTGTCAGACCCAAAATCTGACAATTAAGTTCATGAACTTGTCACTGCACTTATGTTGGCAGCACATGGTAGCAAGTTCATGAACTTAATTGTCGTACTTTGGGTACAATAACAGCTCTGATGGCACTCCAGAAGAAAGAGTTCCAAAATTGCTTTAAAGGGTGGACTAGGCCCTGGCATCGGTGCACAGCTTCCCAAGGGGAGTACTTCGAAGGTGACCGTAGTGATATTCAGCAGTGAGGTATGTAACACTTTTTCTAGAATGAAGTTTGTGAAAATAATTTTCCGATGTATAACAGGCAGAGAAACTATTCAATGAAGGGGAAAAAGCAGGTGGTATGGGACAGAGACAGAGAGATAGATGGAGACAAAGAAATGGAAACAGAGAGAAGTAGTCAGAAATAAGTAAATATAGAGACAGAGGTAGAATAAGAGATGATGACATAGGTACAAAGAAAGACACAGAGAATGCACTGAGATGCCAGGACTTCCTAAAAACCTCATGGTGAATATTCACAGGAGATTTTCCAGTTTTGTAAAAACATACAGTTCCTCAAGCCAGAAGCTTTGGTACTTGGACGTACATCTCCTTATGACAGCATGCATTTATGACGCACCACACATTCCTTTAATGTGTATGTAAATGCATTTTAAAAACCTGACGTCATATGTGTTTTGAAAGGTATAAGTTTTAGTGAAAGACTCCAAACTGATGTGCTCTGTAGTTCTGTAAAAAAGCCTGTAAAATGTTTTGTACATATTAACTTCAAGGCATGATTGATCTGCTTTCTACTCGAGAGCACGTTCTGTCCTTTTTCACTACTCTCATCCCCAATTCCTTATACAGGTCAGGAATACATTGGTTTTTTTTCTTGCTGATATTTCTATAAATCTCCTTATCTTTCTTCCTGCCCTCTAAAGAGTTTTTCATAAAATTATAAAATAGCAGGAAGAATAATAACATAATAACTTGAAGAGTCTATGCTTTAGAATCTTGTATATGTTCTCTAATCTACCTCTTTGGTTAATATTTAGATTCGGATATGTGAGAACTGTCACATGTATTTATTGTGTTGGCTAAAATTTTATTTACCACTGACTACTTCCTCCTTTCAGAAATAGCCATTTCTCTTCAGAATTTGCTCGGTGCATGGTCTTCAGCTAGAGATGACATAATCTTCATCTTCCTTAGAGGGAGGCAGGCCGTGCAAGTAAATTCAGGTCCACTGGAACGTGAGCAGAAGTCATGCGTGTGACTACCTGGTCAGGTGCTTAAAGACAGAACTTCATGCTCATTAAGTGGGGGCTGCAAGGATCATGTAATCAAGGACTTTGGGAATCATGGAGAAAGAGCAACTTGCCCACTCTGGATAATGACCTCTGAACTTCTACATGAGAGAGAACTCAACTTCTATCCTACCCGAGCCACTGTGTTTGGGGTCTTTTTGTGGTAGCACATTATAGTTTAAGCTCAATTCTAAGCACTTACCTGATTATGCTCAAGGGAAATTCAATCCCAGTGAGCACTGGGGTAACCCTCTTACACCTGGAACTTGGACAGATCCCATCGTCCTTCTCCGTGCACTGGGCATGGAGATGAGGAATGGCTTTTTCAGTATTAAGCTGCTTTGGGATCTGCTGAGAATTCCATGTTGAAGCCCAGAGAGATATCTCTTCAGGCTTGGAGAAACTGATCATTCCATGACATCTCTAAGGTCATTTCTATGGAAACGCTACGTGAAGATTCAGCCCTTTGCTGGGACACTGCCACTGAGTATCATGCAGTCCCCCTCCCCTCATGGGCTCTCAACTTCTGTCCTATCTGCCAGAATCTCCTTATCTTTCTTCCTGCCTCTAAAGACTTTCCCCTCCCACATCAACACATGTGGGAACAAGAAGAGGAGTTCCCTTGTTGGCTTCCATTTGGCTTCTATTTTCCGTAGGGTGTTGACTGCAATAGTGGCCAGACTGGGGACGGATGTTAATGGTGCCTGGAAGACATCTGTGTCCCATAAATATTCCCCAGCATCTGTGCTGGTGTCCTTAAATTCCTATCACTGTGTTCTTGTGTTCTGATCTGGGCATTAGAAGAAGACAGCATTAACAGTTAACATAGAATCAATTCCTCACATCTTCGTACATATTGTTAGATCAGTCATTTCTCTGGCTGACAGCACAGGAGGTACTAATACCTGTCACTCACTTATGGATTCCTGGATGTTCCTCCCTCTTGTCACTCCCTTTTCTCTCTCAGGAAGTCTGTCTAGTTTAATGGGAAAACAGTAAGCGTCAGGTTCAGGGTGAGACATGGAATTAGGGGTTAATTGTCTTAATAGCATCATCACTAGAGAACCATCCATCAAGGTCTTTCTCAGACCAAACAGAAATGGTACAGGGTGGGTCGGCAGATGTGATTTGTGTGTATGGGAGTTGGAGGAGAGGAGTTCCTTCTGGGAAGGATTCCTCTTGGGGGTTGAGGATGGATGTGGAACTTAACTTCCTACTGACCTGAAAAACAACAACAAATAAGAAATAGTCAGCATCCAAGATCTTAAAGAAATTGTAACTTCAATCTCTAAACAAAATCTGTATTCTGATTGTACTTGATCAGAAGAATTTCGGGTTCAACTAAAATTTATTGCAACTCCTCTCTGCTTCTGTGCTAGGTGCTTTCCATATGTTATTATGTTAAAAAACAAAACAAAACAAAAATGTACTCCTGTGGGATGGCCACTGTAAGCCCTATTTGGGTGATAATGTGACTAAGGTTTGGAGAGTTGGTAAAACCTTCATAATGGAAAGAAGAATGTTTATGTTTTAATCAACCAGTACAAACTCTTGCGGGGAGAGACCTATTTTCATTGAGAATACGACTTGTTAAGAGCGTTTGGAGTGGTTACTAAACCTCCAGGACACAAATATGAGTGGAATCCTGTACAAACTAAGGGAGCCAGGAGAGACTGTAAGAGAGATCTGGAGGCATAAAGACGGACACAGGTCCTTCCCTGCGATTCCCTTCTCCTGCCCAGGCTTAGAAGACCTTAACATCATTGAAATGCTTGAGGGAAATACACTTCATTGTGAAGTGGAAGTACTGGACTTTGCCTTGTGATATGATAATGTTTGAAATGGTAAAATCATGACTCTTGTACAAAAAAACCCCAATGAACTTGTATAGAAAGTTCTATCATTTTGTAATTCATAAAAGGACATATAAAATGTTATAAGCAGTTCAAAGGAAAATTTAAAAACATACACACTTATAAAAGCATCCAGGAATGATGGAAGTGTTCTACAAATAGATGCAAAACTGGCCTCATCCAGTGGAGAGAGGGGGTCAGTTGTACCTCCACTGTTCAAAATGCATTTGTGTTTCAAAGGACAGAAACCATGACTATCATGTTTCTACAACTTGCAGAGTAGTCAAATAGCTCAAAGACAAGAAGACACAGATAATCCAGAAGGGCGAACTAGACAGGACACCCAGGGATCGTTTTACCCGTTTCAAACTCTGTCACAATTTTTCCTGACAGCCTCCAGATTGCTGTGAGTAGCACTCAAGTAATGAACTTGAAACATGGATGTGAAGTTGGAGAGAAAACTGGGAAACTAAGCAGCTGGGAATCAATAAATATTTTGGGGAGGACTTTGGACTTTGACAGAGGATGAAATTGAGGTTCAGGCCAAATTGAACTCAACTGACATATGGTTTGCATTGTACAGCCCTTAGAATGGTAAATAGGAAATTGAGATCGAAACCCCAATTTTTCTGCCTCCAACACACTGAAATTTTCACTTCACTATTCTGTATCCAAACATTCTAAATAAGAGCTTCCCTTTGGGTAAGGTAAATGATTGTTGAATGAAACCGAAAGGAAAATTTTCTGCTTAGAAAGCAATGAAAAATGAAAGGCCATGATGGTTTTCATGTACACATTTTCATGTCGGTGAATATTATGAGTGGAATTGTGTCTTTACCTATGAATGTAAACTTATTTAGACATAGCATATTTGCAGATGTAACAACATGAAGATAAAGTCTCACTGGTGGGCTCTCACAAGAGAGAAAGGAGAGAGAAGTTCGGGCATCGAGATGCAGAATCAGAGACACGCAGTGGGCAGATGGCCATGTGAACATGAAGACAAATTGAAGTGAGGCAGCTACAAGCCAAGAACACCAAGGACTGTTGGCAACCACCAGGAGCTAGAGTGGTAGGGAAGGATTCTTTGCTAGACCCTCCAGAGAGAACAGGGCCCTGTTTGCATTTGACTTTGAACTTCTTGTCTCCTGAACTGAGATGATAAATTTTAAGCTACTCTGTTTGTTGTATTTGTTATAGCTGACCTAGGAAATGAATGTCGTAGAAAAGGTTGGACAGCTTTCTATTCTTTTCCATAAATTATTTAAAGAAGCTTCTAGTGAGACATACAATACAGAAAGGATAAACCAATTTAAAATAGGTCACAAGAATGGCTCACCCCAAAACAAAACAAAAAGTTCACAACAAATGGCTTTAGATGTGAATAGGATATTATAATTTTTCTTCCTCCCTTTCTCCCTTCCAGATAACATAAAATCCAAAAGAAAAGATTTCCCAACTACCATGACTACGGAGTATGCTGAAGAACTGAGGGTATAGAACAGTGTAAAAAATTGAGGGGAGGAAAGCTCATGGGATGATCTATTTCAAAACTTCCTGTTTTCCTTGTGGATTATACATTGATTTGAAAAGTAGGATTAAGACATGACGAGTCTATTTTAAATTTATTTATGGCGTGTGGGCTATCCTGTTGATGTTGGGCTGGTTTTCACAGAAATGGACTCATGTGCTTATTAGTTCAAAGCCTGTATCTCCCATTGGGGCTATAAGCTCCACCAGGGCAGAAAATCATATCTCTTTAGTTTGTGTCTCAATCTCCCAGGGCCTAGAATAGATCCTGAACACTAGTAGATATTCCACCACTAACGATTAAGTTAATAATGGATAGTAAACAGACTCATTAATCTTTCCATTAGTACCTGGTAAAGCTGGTACTTTGTACAGTGGCCTGTTGAATCAATTGGTGTCTTCTACTGTTGGCCAGCAGTTAACAACTCAGGTGCCCTTACTGGAGTAGCCCCTGCTCGTGTTTCCATGTCAACCTAGGTTTTGTCGTCATTTACATTCATGTGGTATTTGCAATGAGAACTATATGAAAATACATATTTTATTGTGGAATAAGTGAGGATTTCAGAAAAGTTGTGAAGCTATTCCTAAGATCTCACATTCCCTTCATCTTCTAATGTTCACACCTTACACGACCATATTAATTTGTCCCAACTAAAAAATTAAAAACAATATAAACATATTAGCTAAAATACAGGCTTCATTTGGAGCTCTCTAATCTTAACCCTGGCGTGTCTCTTCTTTTTCTGTTCCAGGATATAATCAAAGTTACCACACTGCATTCGATAAGTATTTTGATAATTGCTATACCTATATAACACATGTAATATATACTGTACAAACTCTAGTATAGTTACTATATAGTTTTCCATGGAAGCTTCTTTTGGTGACCGTTTCTCAGGTAGCAAAATCTTCCCAGGGAATGCACAAATACTGAGTCCATCGATTTTCGGTTTCACTCAGTAGGTCTGAGCAGAATGGAGGCCGTGACAGTGGCCCATGTTGCTTCAAAGAGAATACCCTGAGTAACTTAAGCCTCTTGTACACTCAACAGTAAATTTCCTTGGAGGTGTGTAAGAAGTGGTCGAGCAAACAGCTAACCTGTTGGGGATATTGTATTGCAGTTGGGTTCCTGTGTTAGCAGAACTCTCAAGTCAGGTGACTACTCAGGTTCCTTCAGACTTGGATACTTTGGCTCACGGTTCTTCTCAAAGCTCACTCATCATGGCGATTTGGGGCTCACAGGTTATCATAGGTTATAGATAACCTGTTTGCCTACAGGGCAGATTACCTTAAGGTGGGAGTCGATCAGGCTTTATCTTATGGTAACCTAACCGGGTAGGAAAAACAGTATTTCTGGTTTCTCTTGAAAAACCAGAAGTTCTGGCAAAACATGTATGACATCATTGGCTGGAGGTGAGCAGCATGTGTCCCTTTAGATGGGACATTAACTCTCTTGGATTATGACTGTCATCACCTTTCCCTAGTATCTTACAATTCATTACATTATCTTACTGGTCTGCTTCATAGCTTAACCCTTTTAATGCATTAATTGACTTCAAGTTTTTGATAAATGTGTCAAAAAGCCACACAAAAATAATAAGTTGATATTTGGACTGTTTTATGTATTTAATAATAACATTTTGAGTTGCTTTGTATATAAAGGATGTTATTTTTATTTTAAATTTTTGTTATATGGTAATATATTTACTGTTACATTGAATTTTAGCAAAAAACAAATACTCCAAACGTACTAAGTGGCATCAATTAGATTTAAGTATAGTTAAATTAGAATCTAATGGCATTGGTGACATAAAAATTTCATTACAAAATGTTGCACAATATGGCATACAAAACATCTTTGTTATTGATAGTGCAAGTCACAGGAAAACATATTTAAAAATCTTGTAAATAAAAGTTTTTTGAACTTGTGGGGTAAACTCAAACACTGCAGTCAACAGATGGAAATACTTATTCTGGTATATCTGAACGTCGCAGCAAAGGAGTTAATATGTAGTATGGGTTAGTGTTTCAATTAATCTTCTGTAGTCCTCCTGAAGTCCCAGTAAAGAACTCCTTTAGTTAGTTAGACATAATAAAAGGCTATGGTTGACAATTTTAATGCAGAACCTAGTTCTCAAAGTGAAGAGATGAGGAAATATGATGGCCTTACCAAACATTACTTGAATGTGGTCTCTGGGAAGACTGAACTTGAACTGGTAGGTGCTCAATGTATGTTTTCATTGATTTGAGCCTTGCATTTGTGGTGTCTAATCATTTGAATTCTCTCCATTGACCGTTTGTGGTATCTAACTTATTAGTTAGCATGTTTGCTGTGGATGAATATTAATAAAGACATGATTCTCTTAGGTCTTAAAAAAAAACAAAACCTGTAGCTTGGAAAACTTCAGAGAGGTTGAATTGATTTCTTGGGCAAATTACATAAAGAAGGGATTCCAAGAACACTTGCTCCTGGAGAAGTTTTATTTCTTCCAGATCATCTGGAACTCAAACAAAGTGAAACTAGCAATTTTATCCAGGTTTCAGCAGAGCCTGATTGCTGTGTTTAGCCATAAACCAGAACAATGAAGTACACAAAACTCTTTTATGACCTATTTAGTCACTGGTTCAAGCCATCTGTTTGATATTATGTGTCCAAATTTTGAGAAGGCAATAAAAACCAAGCAAAACTGAGGAAATTAATTCACCTTAAGAAAATGACCTTGCCAAATTGTTGAAGCATAATATTTATCTATGAGTAAATTACATTTCTTGTCCATAATGGGCATACATTCTCTGCTATTCACTGTCCTTTGTCAAAAATGGTTAGGTTGGCGTTCCCTGAAGTGGCCCTGAGCTTTGAGCATTTTAGATATTGTAGGCAGCTTCTCAGGCTTTCAAAATTTATATTGAGAGGTAGTTGACCTGTCTCAATATTAATAAGAAAATCATTGATTGGAGCCAAGATGCAGAAAGCAAAACTATTGTGTTTTGACTCACTGAAGGCACTTATTCTCCAGGTATTTTCTCTGCTCTTGTTGGAATCAACACTGCCTACTATGTTGATTAATTATCATATCCATCACATGTCATATCCCTACCTTAAGACCACCTGGCAGTTTAGGGGTGAATCCTGTCTCTCTTTGGTTTCTACCTAACAGAGGAGTAAGCTCTATCTCTTTGGGTTTCCAAATAAAATCAGAGCAGAGAGAGCTCACCTTGGCGCTGGGCTCATAGATGGAACATTGCTGTGTTGTTGGCGTGCTATCAGCAATTTCCTTTCCAGACTGCTTCCTACTTTTATATTTTTAGTTTTTATTTTTTGGTGGTTGGATTTTAGATACTAATTCAAAGTTCCTCATTGGATTTTGCATCCTATCCTTTCAGTGTACCATAAAATTACCTCTTGAAATTAAATTTGGGTCGGTGTCTTGAATCACTTTTTCTTCTACCATCATCATTTGATATTTCTTTAGCTCTGCTGGTTTAGACAGACATTTTTAAACTCTGTCTCTGATCTTCTCTGTTGCTCATCGGCACATGCTTATTCTTCTTTTTGGTTCCTGACCATAGCTTTTGATTCTTTCTGGAGTTGGATGCGTTGTATGTCCAAGGGCTCAATTTAGCAATCTTGCCATTATTGCCATGCACCTCTCAGCAGCTACTTACATGGGAAAACATGGAGCTGTGTTGATAGAATTGGTGATACAGAATTGTAGGAAGATCCCACAGCAGGGAGTGAGAGTAAAAATTGGCCACTACTTATAATTAGCTATGTAGCTGTGTGACGTTAGAAAAGATGCTACATCTCTTTTCTCCTATGTCATTTATAAATTGGAAAAGAATGACAATTACTGATTTTCAGACTTTTTTTAGGTTATACTTTGCTTTCTTAAAGTGAAATCTTAAGAAAAGAAAGCAATAAAAAAAAAGATTAAAGTGGAACTGCTTTGCTCAAATGGTGATATGGGTTCAAAATCTTGCCTGCTTGTTACTGCTGTCACTTCAGAAACATTCACTGGAGTAGCTCAGTGGATCTCCTTGGGGCCCATGTAGAATAAATGAAATATCTAGGCTTTCTGTAGACTTCATCTCAATTCTATAAAATCTGTGCTTCCAGGTAAAGGTCGTATTTTTTAGAAGTGTAAACATTAGGGGGGAAATCAGTCATTGAACTGCAATTAAATAATGATTTAAGTTTTTAAACACTGTGTTTACTGATTATTTGGCTCTTTGGCCAACAGACTCTGGAATAGCACATACTCTCCACATGAACACAAGGAAAAATCACTGCTACTAACAAAAACAGATAAATAGGTTGGGTAGACATGTTAGCATGTTAATGTTTAAGTACCAGTGGAACTTTTCTTAAGAGATGGAGAGATTTTACCATATGGCATAATAATCAGATATTGGGAAAAATATTTTTCTTTATAAGAATAACAGCAACTATTTTTACGTGCATTTTTTTAACTTACTAAGTCTTAAGTATAGCCCACCTGAGTCCTTAGTCTTAACTTGTGCACCACGTTACTTCTTATGGTCATAGGAAAAATCATGAGGCAAATTGTTCTTTTATTTAGTAAGAGAATACAGTTAGAATTGTATTAAATATCAATATTCTTTAAGAGCACTTAAGCAATGAAGACATCTTTTTAACAATGTTTGAAGACAGATTCCTCTACTTCAAATCAGTGAATGATGTTAAAAATAGAGATGTTTAATAGGGGAAGGGATGGGGTTTTCAGTCAGTCAGTCAAAAAAAATCTTTCTAAAGGAAATAAAGTGAAATAAAGAATGGCAGGACAGAAGCCAAGAGAGGAGGAGAAGGAAGAAGAGGAAGGCAGGAGAGAGCTTAAACCCTCCAGGGCCTTAAGGAAGATGTCTGGCACTGACTACTTGTAGGATCTGTTTAAAGGTTGCTTTTCTTTTTTGTTCCTTTCATTCATTGCAAAATAGAAATAAGAATGATCCACCTTAGAGGATTGTTGAGGTGTTACATGAGATGGTGCATGAAAATGACTTCGACTGCCTGGCACAACAAAAGTGGTGAATAAACACTGTTTGCCACTCTCAAACAAAGCTTTGCAGAATATGATCAGGTGGGAATGATCAGATAGGGTATCAAGCAAGTTTCCCAAGTTTCCCAAGCTCAGAATATGGGACAAGGAAAGGGTGTGAAGTAAAGGCTGAGGAAGAAAAGGTGAGACTGGTGCAGTGGCTCAACTTGAACTCTTTTATATCCCTGTAAACATAATCAGAGCTTTTCTGTTCTTCCTCCACGTCCAGGCATTCTTTCTGAAACAACATCTCACTATTCAACCATGGAATGAAGTTGAGTAATTAATTCATATTGCTTCTTCAGAACGCTTCTGCTTTCCTTGACTATTTCTACTCACACATGAGAACTCATATTCCTTAATTTGCCTTCTGGCTACAAACGGCTATTTCCTCATCCTTCTGTATACACAGGTGCACATCATTTTTGTATTCCAGCCCAGTTCTCTCTGTACATTGGTACATTGTGTTCCAGTATTCACAACGCTCCAAGTCCTGAGACAGCAAAGGACCAGAGGCTAAGAGTACCAGTCTGTGTTAACAAGAACTGTCTCTGAGTGAAATTGGAGAAGGGGAGGAAGATTTATCATCAAACAAGAGAGGCTAGAGAAACAGGTGCTCAAGAGAGCAGCTTGATAAAGGAAGTGGTAAATTTGACCGGAAAGTAGAAGTCAAAGATCAGAACAACAGAAGTGAACCAGCCCATCAGGGCAGCAAAGATGCATAAAAGACTGGGGAATGCACATGTTAGTTTGAGACCATTAAATAAGAGTCAAGGATAAAGCAGCGAGGCAGCCGAGGAGCTGTGCAGTTGCTTGTGCTCCAGGTCGAAGCTGACAGATGCAAGTTCTGATTATTTCAGTACCAGCATGGTGGACGCCCAGTTTATTGGTGATGGAACCATACAAAGCCAGCCTTCCTTTCAACACAAAGACAGTCATTTGTTGTGCCCACTGGTGCTGTGTGTTAATGGCTTGATGCAATCTCGTTTTAAAAACATTTTATTTTCCAACTGTGGTGAAGTAAAACAACAACTAAAATTGGAAGATAAAGTGTACACACTGTGATGATGTGACATACATATACATTGTGGAAGAGTCCCCCAGTCAAGTCAATTAATGCAGGCTTCAGAAACATTTTGAGTTTAGGGAAAAAATTCTTAAGAGACCGGAGGACTTAATTTTTAATGTTTTTTTATCTTTAGGCCTTTGGCAAGAGAATAGGAGTAAGATTTGAGGCTCACTGGGATAGAGAGCGATCCAACAATCTCTTCCTGTAGGAAATCACTCATCGTGAGTAAATGTAAGGGTCACATTTCCCCCAAAGCAATGCAACCATTTGGATTGCCTTAAATGTTACCTAGGTTTTATCAAGGTCTCAGTCTTTCTCCAATTAGTCTTATTAAGCAATCTCTTCTACCAGTGAAGTCCAAATGGGAAAGGGATTTCTGGCATTCTTGGTATTTAGGAGTCATTCTCCTGCATGCAGCTGTTTTCCTTTGTTATTAGGTAAGGAAACCATCCCTATCCCTTCCACTGGGGGTGAGGAGGGTATCACCTCTTACAAGGGACATTACATCCACCTGACAATGGTTGATGACTCCAAATACTACAGCCTTCTTCCCTTTCTAATCTTTTTATTTAGGTTGGCGTTTGGGCGGCAGGAGTAGAGTGATAATGGGGGTAACAGCACCACGTGGGTAATGTCTCAGTGTACACAAGAGGTGTTCGTTGTCCTAAGACCTTTGCATTCACTCGGTGTGGGCTCTTCTTCATTACTTGCTCGGGAAAGAAAACCTCTTGCCTCATCTCTTTACACATGGAAATGAGGAGTTGCATCATGTGAGGGGAAGTGAAGAATGAAAGATGAGCTGAAGTTGATATTAGAAGATGGGATTCAGATTTACATTTGTATTAATTAAATGTACAGTAGTTGTCCTGAATCATGAACGGCCCTAAATCACCAGTCCTCCCTGTATCCAAACACTTTTCCAGGTAAATTTGGAGCTTTTCTCACTGAAGAGTTCAAGGCTGAGATTATTTTCCTGTTTGTTTTGTTTTTGTGTCTGCTCATAATCCAAGGGGATATTAGAAGTGACATATGCTGATATATTAAAAAGACTTTCAAACTCCCTTTGCTTCTTGAACTCCTCAGCCATGACAAAAAAACAGGGCTGAATCTACTTGAAATTATAGTGATTGAAAAAGGCAATCCTATTTACATAATATTTTTGAAGTAAAAAAAATCATAAATGGAGACTATCAGGGTTTTGGGGATATAGGGATGTGCTTGGAAGGAATGCAGGAATGAGTTGTGATTCTTGTGGTGGTGAAACAGCTCTGTATCTTGACTATGATGCTGTGTGTACTACACATGTTATAAAAGTGGATAAACCAAATGCATGCACATATGTACATAGATGAATATAAATAAAACGGGGAATTGGAACAGGATAGATAAAATGTATCAATGTCAATATCTTAGTTGAGATGTTATACTATGGTTTACATTTGGAGAAATTGAGAAAAATGTATATGGGACCTCTCCGTGTATTTCTTACAGCTGTATGTAAACTTACCAGTTTACATAATTCAATAAAAATTTCATTAATATTTATAGAATATATTAGTATCTACTACCTTCTAAAGTTTCTAGTCTGTTCCAGTGAGCAATTTGCTTACCTTTATATCACTACTATACTGTCTTTTTTATAAATTAAATGTATTGGGGTGACATTGATTAGTACAATTTTATAGGTTTCAAGTGTACAATTCTGTAATACATCTATTTATTGCATTGTATGGATGGTAGAAGAGGGTAAATGGGGTCAAACATGTGGGATAGAAAGAGAACTGACTGGATGGTGAGCACACAATATCATACTATCTTGAGTACCGTAGCTTTATAATACATCTTGAAAAAATGCAAGTCTTCCAATTTTATAGTTTTTCATTGTTTGGGCTGTTTGGGTTCCACACATTAATATTACAATCACCTGGACAGTTTTTTCTTAAAACCCTGGGATTTTTATTGGAAATGCATTGACTCTATTAATTGATGGGGAATTAATAACAACATTAAGTTTTCTGATTCCTGAATTTGATATATCTTCTCCATTTGTTTTGCTCTTTAACTTCATTTTTTTTTTTCATTTCAGTATACATGTCTTTCTGCCTTTTGTCAGATTTATATCTGTATGTCTAGTTTTTGCATGATATTGAAAAGGTAGCAATTGTGTTTTCAAATTTCTGGTTATTTATTGCTTGCTAGCTTTAAAAATTCAATTTGTTTCTATTTTGATCATGTATCTTGCAAATCTTGCTAAATACACTTACTCTGATAGATTTATATCTTAAGATTCTCTAGGAATTTCCACATGGATAATTATGATATCTGTGAATAAATAAAGGCAGTTTTACTTTTTCCTTGGTAATGTGTATAACATTCTTAAAGTTAGTAGGACATCATTTAATTTCTCATCATTAAGTTTGATGTTAGCTATAGGTG
This sequence comes from Lyroderma lyra, assembly GCA_004026885.1. Lineage (NCBI taxonomy): Eukaryota > Metazoa > Chordata > Mammalia > Chiroptera > Megadermatidae > Lyroderma > Lyroderma lyra. The sequence goes on from PVJL010001530.1 coordinate 33,777, forward strand.
TTTTGTAGGTTTCATCAGTTTGAGAAAGCTTTTATCTGTAGTTTGCTGCTTTTTCATTCATGAGCTATATTTTTTTTTCAATTTTTTTTTCTATATTGAGATGATCTATCTTTTGGTACTTATTGTATCATCTGTTAACATGAGTCATTACACTGATTTAAAAATGAGCTATAGTTGGTCATGTTGTATTACACTTTTTTTTATATTGGATTAATTTTGCTAAAATTTGCTAAGGAATTTTGCATCTATGTTCATAAGGGTATAAGTATATATTTTCTTCATTAATGTCATCATGTAGTTTTGGTATGAGGTTGATCATAAAGCTTCATATAGGAAGAGTTTAGAATTATTCCCTTCTCTTTAATTTTCCTGAAAGAGTTTGGTTAGAATTGGTATTATTTTATCAGATTTTTGTTACTGTTTCAGTTGTTTTTTTTCTTTATTAATAGATTTCATCATCAAAGCCATTTTGTCTTTTCCTGGATATTTCTAGATGGGAAGGTATTTTAATTAAAAATACAATTCCTTCAATAAGTATAAGATTATATTCTATTATCGTTATCTATTTCCATGTTGACTTCAGTAATTTTTGTCTTTGAATAGTTTTGTCATTTAGACTTAAGTTGTTAAATATATTGGCAGAAATTTTTTAAAAATATTTTTCTTCTTATCCTTTTAATGTAGGTAGCATTTATAATGATGCCACTTCTCTAATCCATTTTTGTTTTCCTATACATAGATTATGTAATTCATTTTGCTTTGCCATAACTTAAAAATTTTTTTTTCCTTTTTTATTGTTAAATTAAAAATTGTTTTTTATTTGCTCAATTTTTTGGCCTTTCTCATGCTTTTCTTCTACTCTTTTCCCACTTTAACTTTTCTTCCACAAACTACAGGCCTACCTTATTTCTATGTAAATAAGCTTCAATGTGTAATAGTAAAAAAATTATATAACAAATTTAAAGTAATTATGTTTTATTTTACTGTTTTTGGTTGCTCATAAAGAACTGCATAATCTTCAATGCATACTCTATGAATACCAACATTTTCAAGTATTTTCTTTATAAATTATTCAGAATTTATTTTATATAGGAAATAGTGAATGTAAATTGAGGGCAGAGTTGTTGTGCTTGTGGTTTTTCTTTGTGTCAGACACAGTTATTTGCACATAAATGCTCAATAAGTCCTTTTAGATATAATTTACTTGATTTGTAGACAGATAGATGTAGCCAAGAAGTGAAATTTGGTCTGAATGACAAGAAACACTAGAGGGTTCTATATAAAATCTTTCAAACCAAATGTAAAAAAAAAAGTTTGAGATGATTGATATCCTTTACAGTAATGTTTCCTTATTTTTGTATTTCAAAATTATTTTCATATGCAGTATTCACAGTGTCCTCATAATAACCCTATAAGGCAAGAAAGGCAGATTCCAATATCCCACTCCAATGGAAGGAGCAAGCCTTGAAGAGACACAGAGCTTGGTCAGGGTTTAATGATTAGTAAGATACTGACCATGGCCTGGAACCGGTCTTTCCTGGTTTTATGTTCAGAGTTTTTCCTTATGTGCACCTGAGGAAATTCTAAATGCTCTTCCAAGTTATAAAAGGTGGGTCATGAATTGACATAAGGAGGACATATCTCAGGGTTTGTTCTCAAGAGGATGCATGTGAACAAGCTCTTTATCTCGTGGAAACATTCCAAGGGCAACATTAACACTCTGTAGTATCTTGAAGGTCATTGATCTCTTCTTCTTTGGTACTTGTTTTCTTATAGTTTTTGTATCTGAAATGAGAGAAACAGACATAACAGAGTTCACTGTAAGTGTTGGAGATGGTGGTCAATAAGTAACAAAGTGATTTATTTGTGCTTCATTAGACAGTTGTAAATCACCCCTGTGTGTATTAGCTTCTCATAGCAATCTGTTAAAGTGGCTTGCCAACTTATTCTCATCACAGATAAGAGCCTGGAAGCTGAGACAAATCTAAGAAATTGCACAGAGGCACAAAGCTTTTAATTTACATCCAAGAATAGTATCATGATTTCTTCCCTTGAGGTCTTATTTTTGGCACAAGAAAAAGTTGTGCAATTACCAAAAGAGACTCTGAGGCCAAAATCTCTAGGCTAAAATTCCAGAATTCTTGGGTAAGAATCAAGCTGTTAGCTTTCTTAAGGTTTAGACGTAAAGCTAATGCAGTATTATTCTAGCACATTCAAATGGCTGAGTCACAGAGTCATCCAAGATTCAGTATGGCAGGGGTTTATCAAAGACGTTACTACTTAGAGGAGTGTTTGATTAGGAACTATTTTTGGAAACTAGAAATCACACAACCAAATAGGGAGAAAAGACTTGAGCAGAACCTTCTCAAAAGAATGCATAAAGATAAGGATGACCAATATGACTAACAGTAAAATGGTATTGAACATCATTAGTTACCAGGGCAATACAAACTAAAACCAAATTAAATATCATCTATATGCACTAGAATGATTAAAATAATAGCAATTATTGGCCCAGGTGTGGAGCAACTGTAACATTCATGTAGCTGCTGAGAATTTAAAATAGTACAGAATGTTTAAAAAAATAATTTGGAACTTTCTTAATAAATTTCCATAAATATGCCTATTTCATGGCCTAGCAATTCCAATCCCAGATCTTTGCCCTTGAGAAATATACACTTTCAATAGGAATAAATATTTTAATTGAAAATCTTTTAGGAAAATATTTATATTACTTATATTAATATAATCTTCATAATAGACAAAACCTGGAAAAAGTCAATCTTCATCAAGTGGTGAATGGATACACAAACTTTGGTGGGCTCAGAGCATGTAAAACTACTAAGTAATTTAAAAAAGCAAATGATATATAATATACACAAAACCATGTGGATGAATCTCAAAACCTTTTTTTGAGGAGAAGATGCCAAACACACATACAAAAATACATACTGTATGTACATTTATATGAGGTTCCAGAAGAGAAATATTTGGGTGATAGAAATTAAGTCAGCAGTTTACAGGAGGGTGGGGAGATTGCTAGCTTAGGGGAACATGAAAATTTTCTGGGGTGACTGAAACATTGGTTATCTTTTTCTATGTATTTCAAATATTGACTAGGATGAATTACATGTAGTATTTAGATTTTAGAGCTTATTGAACTGTTCACTAAAGATCAGCCCATGTTTAATGTATTTTATGTCATTGTAAATAAAGATGATTTAAACTCCTAAAAAAGGAATTTGCACACAAGTTGTTTAATCTCTCCACGCCTTAGCTTCCTCTTCCAAAAAGTGTGTATGATAATCACACATCTCAAAAGAGCTGTTATGTAAATAAAATATATAATGTGATTGTAATAGTACTTGGTATGTGGTAAAATCTATAAAATCTAATTATTATTACTTTTATGTTTACCTTAACACTTCTTTAATTAGCTATAACAAAAGAAAGAGAATAACAATTTTAAGAGCAGTAATAATGGATTAACTCCAGTTTTATATGAGGGTTGTCAGGAAAGTATCCAGCCATGTAATATAAAAAATAGAGGCATTTATGGCTGAAATTTTTTCCAGGCAGCCCTCATAGTTTTCATGCAGAAGATGTTTTTGTTGTAAAGCATCTAAATAGCTATCTGTTTCTTACTCAGTAATTTTATACACATTCAAGGGATCCTCATTTGAGTTACAATTTGTCAAATAAGTTTTTGAAAATTCAAAGTAAGTAGATGAGTGTGGGAACTCTCCTCTTAAAACCTGCAGAATGGGGTGCCATCACAAAGCATCAGTACCTCAGGACATTTTAAATATTTTGTAACTTGGGGTTGAGGGTTGGGATTAAAATTGATTCAGTAGACTCTCTGTTAACCAGAACTCAAGCAATTTTGCCAGTTGGTTGAGTTTCAGTTAATGGCAAGTCTACTGTATTATTTTAATAAGGCTTATAAGGAGTATTGGTTTTCTGAATCTCTTCCTCATGCTGTGTGGTCACTACTTCTATTTCCAACTTGCAGAAAATGTAGGAGTAATTTTTTTAGATAAATTAAATTTAGGAAGTTTAGGTATACAGAGTACATAAATGATATCTCTCCCTAAGGTAGGGAATTGAGTGAAATATAACAGTGAATTTTGAGGTCCTGTCTATGTACCTGCCCTGTACTCTGTGTTCATAATAAAGTCATTACAGTGATGTTCTGTGGGAAGGACAAGTGACATATAACCTGTTACTCTCACCATGGGTGGGGTAGGCTAGCAAGAACCTCTGAAAACTTGGAGGATCCAATTGTCTACAAAACCTCTTCTCTATATACAGACATGGTTCTTTTTTGTAACTTTTAAAACCATTCTTGCATTTTTAGTTTTCCATCATGATTTTAGAAGCTTCTTGCCAATTTTAATGAAAATTTGTGTTTGGGGTTTGATTTTTGTTATGGTTTGAATGTGCCAATCAAAATGTATATGTGAAAGTTCTAACATCCAGTAGTTTACTCTATTTGGAGATAGAACTTTAAAGAGGTAATTAAGGTAAAGTGAAGTCATACGGATGGGTCCTAATCCAATATGACTGGTGTCCTACAGATAAGAAGAGATTAGTACACGGACATACGCAGAGGGAAGGCCATGTAAAGACACTAGGAGAAGACAGCCATCTACAAAGCAAGGAGAGAGGCTTCAGAAGAAACCAAACCTGCCAATACCTTGGCATCTAGCCTAGAACTTTGAGAAAATACATTTCTATAGTTTTAAGCTACCCAGCTTGTGTTATTTTGTTATGGCAACACTAACAAACGAATGCAATTATATTGTATAGAATATTTAAGTAAATTTGGACACGTTATTAACATTGGGATAATATAACTTTTCATTATTGGATAGGTCTTGATATTTCTGTATTCTTTCTTCATACAAGTGTAATTTCAAACTTGTGAAGTGTAAAAATTTTTCAGAAATTAATCACATGTAAAATCCTAAGTGCTGATATACATATTATAGCAAATATGTGACTATTAAAAATCAGTAATCACCATACCATCAATGATACAGGAATTTTTCAACCATATTGAAAGGCAACAGTTTTAAAATTTTTTCCCGGTTCATCACATGATTACAAAAACGAATTTCTCAGAGAAAAACAAACCAGAAACACATTCTTTCTCACCTTCTTTCCACATCCTGAATGGTGTCTGGGAATGGAAGATTGAAAGTCTCTGGCAGGAAGCAGACACAGATGGAGGCCACAATGGGGGAAGTCCCACACATGATCATCGGCAAGGGCTCAAAATACTGTTTGGAGATCAGTACCAGAGCGCCAAGTGCTGAACCCAACGCGCTGACGAATATAATCATACCCTCTACACTGGACCTTATGAGTAAGAAAACATTGTTTAAATAAATCTTAGTCTTCCATCTGTCAAGCCTTTCTTGGAAACCTCAATACAAGGTCATTTTTCTCATTGAATTCTATTAGTATTAAATAGGTACATTGTATGTTGTAAGTAAAGTCAAGATATAAAAGTTATCATTTGTAATTGTATTTGTTTCTTTACTTTATAGTGTTTCAGTGATTCTCTTTGTGCCAAAAACAAAATCTAAATGCCTTACAAGTTCATTACTATATTGCCAATCTTAGCTCTTGGTAGGTTCATTTCCCTTTATATGTTAAATTCCAATCACAGGGACCTTAGACAGCATTGTGGTTAGAACGTTCTTATTTTTCAGTTCACTTCCTATGTAGGCTTGTGGGTTACAATTTAACGGTTTATCCAGAAAGAATGCGACCTACTCCCCCTTACTGCTTCACACACCCCTCATTTTTGATTCTGTGAAAAGCAGTGTGTTTCCTTTAAACCACGTATATAAAGGTGGAATTTCTTGGTTATTTATGTTTTATCATTTATTGTCACTGATGACTAATAAAATAGATCTTTGAAGGAAAGCCCCGTCTTTCATGTTCATGGCCTTACTGTCAGGGCCCATGTCTATGTCTAGCTCATGGAAATTTCTGACATCTTATTTTCTTATTTTCTTATTTTCATTCTTCTTCTTCCTGTTCTCCCCTCCTGCTCTCTTCTTTTCTGGTTTTTCCTTTCTTCCTCCTCTTCCTCTTCTGTTGAAATTTGTTTGAATTAATACACTACATGATCTTTGAGAGTATGTGCACCAACATTTATATCACATTGTATACTCTATTGTGTGCCCTCTGGGAAGACAGGTAAATTATTATGGATCCCTGCTTTTCTCAGCGATTTTGGCATGCTACCATTCCTGAATATTTGTCACCTCAAAAGAAAATCATTCCTTCATCTGTGGGAGTATACTCAATTCTGGAGAGTCCATTGAATATTTAGTGTATTTTCACTGAAACTTTTAAAAAGGATTAGATGGATCTCCAACAATAAAAATCACCATATTTACAGGGTGATGGAGTTTCATATTGTGTCTGAAATCCCAAAATGTTTCATTGCTTTAGATCAGGGGTGTCCAACTTTTTGACTTCCCTGGACCACATTGGAAAAAGAATTGTCTTGGGCCACACACTAACGATCACTGATGTGCTAATAAAAGGTCCATGCATAATTTTTGTAATTTTTTAAGAAAGTTTACAAATTTGTGTTGGGCAACATTCAAAGCCATCCTGGGCCATAGGAGGCCCATAGACCTTGAGTTGGACAAACTTGCTTTAGATTATGCTACATTTTGAAACTATATTTTTTAGTGATTCGTATGTTACAATGACCAGGTACAGTTTTCTAGTAATAATTCAGTTTAAATCATGTTGTAGTTTAAATTTTGAGGCAAAAGTGCAAAAATAGTATTCAGTTGCATCTATGGGGTTGAACATTGATGAAAACACTTTAGATATGTAGGACAAAGGCAGGATGGAACTGAAAATACTTAGTGAATAAAATCATTTTGGCAAGAAAGCTTAGTGGGTGGTTGATGTGTTTGTGGAGGTGAGAGGAATTAAATGGAACGTCTCTGGGGACAAGTAGTTGTGATTGGTTGTAAAAATATCAGAAATTTGAGGTCATATTGTAGACCAGCTATGGGTAATCAAAATATTTGCCAAGAGTTGCTTTTTAATCACCATGGTAGTTAGTTGAAGTTCCTTTGAATAGAGAGAGACTTTTGAGTAGAGACTTCAGACTAGTTTAAATCTCTGGCAAATTCCGGGAAAGTCAGCTGCCGTCTCAGTAGGAGAGCTCAGTGGCCTACCTGATCCCTGTGGGAATGAGTTCGTGGTTGTAGGTGATACTCATGCTGAAGTACATGGCCATCGATCCTTCTCCCAACAGAGCAAGTCCAAGGCGTACAAAAGGTGTGTCTGTGAGGTTAAGTGAAAGGCATTAACGCGATGTATGACAGAGCATGTAAATCACAGAGCATGAATAACCTTGTCTACCTTAGATTATTTGTAACGAGCCCCCTCTTAATGAGTCAATAGGAATATTTTAAAGTGATTTTTTTGTAGGAGTCTAATACTGTGTATCACTGTTTACCCAATATACAGAATTATTTTGTTTAATCCAGAATGATGATGATGATGATAAAGATGATAATAATAGACAAAGTCTTTCCAGAAAGTATCCAGCCATGTAATGTGAAAAATAGAGGCATGTATGGCTGGATTTTTTTCTGGACAGCTCTCATATGTGAGGATGGAAAGATGAAATTCTTTTTCAGTCTTTTCCACAACTGTGAGGTTATAATTACTCCCCTATTCTGACATTATTTAGCAAAGTTCATTAGTCAAGATCATATTCCTGAAGTCTGAAATTGAAACCACTTTAAAGTTCTCTTTCAAACTTCAGATAAACTGCTACTATGAATAGATAATGAATTTGCATGTAATTTGAATGTGATTGAAGGTCAAAGAAATGAAAATTCTGATGTAGATAGACCAAGAATATTTGCAATGTGCCTCAAGGTATCTAGGACTGTTCTCTTAGAGAACCTTGGTTAAGTGTTAATGCTTCTAAAATTACCATATATTAGAAATATTTTTTAGTGTCATTGGTATTTGCAAAGAAAGTGGGTGAAGAGGTAAGCAGTGCCTATATTCATAGATAATATATTTGTTCTAAAACCACCGACGTTAGGTTAGATCTGAAAAAAAGTCCAATAAGTCCTTGGGTTAAGCCAAAGTACTTAAATATTTCTCCTCAAAAAAAAAACAAAAACAAAACATTTCTCCTCAATAGCCTGAGAACCCCCAGTTCCCATTAATCTCAGTTAAAATTCAAGTACTTAATATATACCTTTAAACTCCAAAGGACATACCAACTCCTTTACACCAAGTACTGTATATATTTCAACTTTTTGATTGTCAGAACAAAATTGAGGAAATACTTTCCACTATTACTATCCTTAGTCTTCAATACCAGCTCTTCCATTGTGCTCTTGATTTTATCCCGTCTTGAATTATTAAAGATTTTGACATTGTGTATTGTCTCTTTGTCTCAACTGGTAAATTTCTCATCATTTGGAAAAAATACATACATATATTATACACACACACACACACACACACACACACACACACACATATATATTCCCAATTCTAAAGATAAGCAATCCTCCCTACATGTACATGCACTTGTGCACGCACGTGCACACACACACACATCTTAAACTTGAATTGTGATCTTAGTCTTTAAGATAATTTTCATTGATATTCTCTAGTACTATTGGAAAAACCAAATGTGTACTCCAAACTATTTGTGAACCTAAATACCTATTTCACTGTGACTTGCAACTGTTGCTGGAGTCCTTTCTAAAGCTTCACACAGATCAGTTTGACCAGGAAAGTTCCAATTTTCACTGTTTGGAGTTGCATAATCATTACTTGCATTTCCCTCTCACTCTCCAGTGCGCTTCAGTTGGGATGATAAATTACATAGCTACCCTAACCAAAAGGCATCTGTAACTCAGCGTACCTTATGCTGAACTCACTATCCCTTCTCCTGGCCTGTCTCCCTTGTTTTCCCATTTCAGCAAATGGAACGAACACCTACCCACCAAGTCGGAAAACTAGGGCTCGTGCTTGACTGGTCCTCACATTCCCTCATAGAGCTGATCACTCCATTTCTTTTGCTGATTTTTGTCTTGTCTTTTCCATTTGGGATCTCATATAGACCAGCAGTAGGAAAACAAGACCGCTGTGTTTGTTCCCAAATAACACCCCTACAATTTTTTTTAGTATTGGCCAATTACATTTAATGATGTTTTTATGCAGTTCCACAAAGTAAGCTCCTCCATAGCAGAAAACATATCTCATTCATCATTTTATCAGAAGCCCAATCCTATCAAAAAAATCTGTGATACTGTGAATAATGAATAAATGTTTCTTGAAGAGAAATTAATATAAGGTTTATGTGTAAATATATATAACAGATATCTTTAATATTAATTGTGATATCATGTATCAATTCAGCTTTTTAGTTCAATTGTATTTTATAATACATCCACTTATATAAAGAAGTCTATTGTACTTTATAATATGAGGTATGTCCAGAAAGTATCCAGCTAGGTAATATGAAAAAGAGGCATTTATGGCTGGGTGTTTCCTGGACAGCCCTTGTCTATCAACTGTATTATATAATTTAATTTATACTTTAGTCTATATTATATAATATCATGGATATATCAAATACTATTTATATAGAGAAAATTACTTAAATATAAACATATGTTAAACTTGACTGTTTTATGAACCTTTGATGTTAAAATACCTAGATCATGACACCAGACTGCAGTGAGGTTGTCGTCAGCGCATACATTTGATTAGCACATAAAAACTAACAAACTTGTTAGATAACACTATTAACATCCTCTGTCTTTTTTTTCCCTGAAAACTGCCATTCTCACCTTTGGGCACAAATGTATTGGTTAAGGTACAACATCCACTTAAGAAAAGGGCAAAGGCTGTTGAAGGCTGGCGTTTAAGGAACTTATTTACAACAAACGAAAGGCATTTGGATGGGAAATCCACAGCTCCAAGGAGAGCCTGGGACAAGAACATGTCACTCCCTAAATTTTGCAAATCGAACAGCAGTCCATAAAGGAAGAAAATTGCCGAAAATCTGTACACGAGAATAGAGAATGAACAGATACTTTAAAAATACCTCATTGTTGTTTTTCTACATTTTGAATATTATATATTTTTCATTGTGGATCCACTATACTTATGAAAATTAGAAAACTATCAAAGGCAAAGATACAGTAATATTATATACCTCTATCACGAAAGCACGGACACCCTCCAATGAAGGGAGATAGACAGATGTTTGTGCCAAATAACCTGTTTGTTATTGAATGAAGTTATTGCTGGAATTTTCATTTTCAAAAAGTGGATTGAAGTGTTACTAAGGTTGGGAAAATAGAGGCTTAAGACATTTTATTCTTGATGACACTGACTTGCTCAGCATGGCTCTGTGTCTTAAATGTACACATGTTGTAAATCTGCTCTGAAGAGATACCGATTGACTTATTCGAGGATTGGGGCTTTTATTGTACCTCTGCTCCTCAGTTTCTGCATTTTTCAAATAATCTTCTTAGTATTGTCTTCAGGGTTAAATGATTTATGTCACAAAGCCCATAGCTAATGTAATTGCTGAATAGATATTAACATATACTTAATTATACTGAGAAAAGAAAATTTTGTTATCCCTTTGTGTGAAGATTGTTTTTAAAAAATGCTCTTACAGTTGGAAAAGTATTACGTGATGAAAAAATTGTAACAGTATAGATGTACACATGTTGATAGATAACATGGAAAACAATAATTATGAAATGCACCATTTTATAAAATTGCTTTGGCATCTAAAAATAAGGTTACATGAAAGTCTTATTATATTCTCTGATGGCGATGCAATTAAGACAGAAAACAATGATAAAAGTATAACAAGATAAATTCTATTTTTGGAAATTGAAAAACATTTTTCCATAATCCATATATCAGTGAATAAATCATAATACAAATTAGTAATTATCTTGAACTAAAAAATAAAATACTGCATAACACACTTGACTCAGATAATGCAGCATTTAGACAGAAGATTTTAGTTCTTAGAATAAAAGTCATCAAATTAATGATTTCACTGTCTTTCACAGGAAGTAATAAGGAATACCAAATAAAGAAGGAAACAAATTCAGCAAAGAGTAGAAATAACTGAATCAGAACTATTAATATAAAATAGAAGAATGATAGTTGTGTATTTTGGTCTTCGCTGGGTTGATAACAATGATTTCTCAGTATTAAGAAAATTACTTTAGACAAAACAAACTTTAGCTTGGGTAACTTACAAGTATTTTAAATTAATGTGTTAGAATGATATCAATTAAAATATACCCACTTTGACTGTAAAAATAATAACCATAATGATAATTGAATGTTCAGCATGTTGATACCATACAAGACCACAGAGTTAAAGTTAAGCTCCCCTCTTAAAGCGAGGAGCACACGCATAGATATAATTTATTTAGAACTTTTTTTGTATGGAAGATTTAAATTTTCTTCTTGTATACATTTATCTGATCATTTGTATCAATATGGACACAGATAATGATTTATTTGGGAAAGTTATAGTCTAATACTACATTACTTACTTTGTTGCTCAAAGTATTCTGGCTTTGGCCCTTAGAAACTTTGTATTGGCCTTTGGACCCTTTAATATGAGATAACCCCAATCATTATGTACCTGTTTGTTTTCCTTCAATACTTCCTTTTTCTGATACTACAAGTTGTAGGCTCCTATGTTTTCTGTGCTCTAGCTCTAGAATCAGCCATGTCTCCAAGTGACTCTTTTTTTTTTTTATTTAATTTATTGGAGAATGAAGTTAGAAACTTATACCCGATGAGAAACAACTTTACTAACTTCAATAGTGTACTTGTGTGCAGTTCCTTTTGTCCTTAGTCTCATAGTTTCCACTCATTTCTAAAATGACTTAGGTCAACATCTTTTTTTTCCATCCCCTTCTGGAGGTTATGTCATAGACTTAAAATACAGTTTGATTTTTTAAACACAATCCGTAGTCTATCCTAAGTTTCTCCAACCTCCTAATAGACTCCATAAAAGTTTGCATATGTTGATTAAAATTATGTATGTGCCATAAAGTTATAAAAACACTTTTAGAAAACACAGTGTCATGTATCTAATACTACAGTACTATAGCAAACAGTTTCATGGTCCTAAAAAAAAATCTAGTGCTTTGCCTAGTTAGTCCTCTCTTCTCTTCAGACCCCCAACAGCCACTGAGCTGTTTGCCATTTGCTATAGCTCTGCCAGGCTTTATTTTTAATTATGATGTTTGTCACACCTTACCATCCTATATAAGGATTTGTTTATTATCTTTTTCCCCCTTCTAGAAAGCATATTTAATGACAGCAGGGGCTTTAGCTATGTTAAGCACTGCTGGATATATACAGTGTCTAGAAGAAAAATAGACAAATAAGGGTTACATAAGTATTTTGAAGATTATAAATTTAAACCACATAGCAACATTTTGAAGGATTATTATCATTTCATAGTTCAAGAGGGGAAGTGATTTGCCCAATGTCACATAGCTTAGTGGGTATTGTAGCAAGAGGTTGAGTGTAGTCCTCTGACTCACAAAGGGACTATTGGAATGGAATATTGCTTCCTAATGTAAATAGAGTTGGTATTCCATCCTGGATTGAGCTATTAATATGAACTGCTAATGCATCTTTCCACAAATCTCTACAACACATATATACTTTCAAACACTAGGCCTACATTGTATTTTTTATGTTTTAAATCACATATATTTCTGCTTCACCTCCCAAGTGAAACTTTAGGTTTATGGAACTGGCATGCACTCTGTAGAAGGTGTGGTTTGGGTTGATGTTAGCTAAAGGTTACAGAATGAAGAGAGAAGACAAACCTCAGGAAGCACAGCAGAAAGACCGTCTTGAGCATGATAGGACTTGTCATGAGCTTTATTTTCTTGGAACTACATTTGAGAAAAGAGTTCTTCTTTCATTGTGGATTGCAAAACCTTCAAAGTGAAAAAAATGGAAACAAAATATATTGAAATTGGAAAAAGGGGAAAATTGTAGCAAATGTTCATAAACTTATTTCCCTGAAACTATATTATGATGTATTTTCATCCACATCATTTTACAATCCTACTCAAGGACAAAATAAATACATTTTTTTTGCTAAAGAAATGTGTTCTTACACTTGAAAATGCACGTGGCTTTTTTATATATTATAAAGTATTTTGAACTTTTCATCTCACTTGAATTATGGGCAAAGCCTGTGTGAAAGTTAGGCAGTCATTAACATTACTCCCCTTTATGGGGGCATGGTATAAGACTAAATGAGTTTAAATAACAGCAAATTAAACCTACACAACACAAACCTTACATTTCTCAAAAGCAGTGGTTTCCTATATAAATTCACATGGTTCCTTGTTAATACCTTCATTATATCACTGTGTGTTATATTGTTTCATGTATATGTGAGTTTTTGAGCAGAATTAATGGTATATTTCCACTTTGTCCTTGGCACATTGTTTATACTCCAGGGCTATTTCTTTATGAATTAGGAATACTTCCAATTCTTAGCTCATTGATGAAATTGTGTTTTATTTTTCCCCTAAATATTCAGAGAGTGCCATAACTCAGTACTACTGGGAGGAGAAGAGAGCAAGCTATGGTCTTCAATTGTTTATTTTTTGAGCTGTAATAACTTTATGTGATGAAACCAAGCTCAATGGTGATGCGAAAGGAACAACATAATCTTTATTATAGAGATTGTGTATGGCTTACACATTTGATTTACACTGTATATTCAATGTATTCACTATGAGTTAAATTGAAATAAAGATTATTACTATTTGGAATCATGTTATTCAATCATCATAGCCTGTTTGACTTGTAATCACAGTTATTCAATCATCAATCCATGGTAAAAAATAGTTACCAGATCTTTCCTTTCAGTCAAGATTCCTCTCTTAATATCTTTGCCAGGAAGTAATAAAGGTTGGGTTTTTCTAATTTGTCTCCTTAAGTCAAAACCATGGAGCAAAAGACATTTGAAAAGAAAGGCCCTGTGAAATCTAACAGGAAATTATGAGAGATATTGGGGTTAATATCAGTCACATTATCTAATTTCTAAGGGTAAATAACTTCCATACATTCATTTTTCATAAGACTATATAGTGTGATCTTCTTGTCACATGCAATAGTACGTTATCAGTGAGGCTATCTCCAGCTGATAGTTTTCATTCTTTGCTGAGAATTCATTGCACGGTCCAAAAAACTTAATGTCATGTCTACAGTTTTGTTCATTTTTGGTTAGTGTTTTTTTGGTTTTTGTTTATTTGTTTGTTTGTTTGTTTTTTGCTTTCATTGTAGTGGTACCATTTATTTATGTTGTTTTACTTGATAAAAAAGAAACTTCAAGACATGACTATTATTATCTTTCCTTACCTCAATGTGCAGGTTCTCCTCAACATCTTTTCTTCCATTTATATGGGCTGCTTTCTTCAATTCTTTAAGTGCTATATCCAGCTTATCAGACATGATCAGCCAACGGGCAGATTCTAATGACCACCTTTACGAAGTGAGGCAGAGACATGGAAATGGGATGGGAGACGAATCCACAAGAGGGTAAGAATTCAGGGAGACCTTGATTCTGTTCAGTTGTGGTGGGACTCACAGAGAACATGATGACCTCTCCAATTTGGAGGGAACTCAGGTTATTGTCTTCCCTCAACACTTAACTTTTATATATATTTATATAAAAATTTATATATATATAATTTTTTTATATTTTATACCTATATTATTTTTAGATTTAGAAACAGCATTGCTGAGTTTTGGACCTTTTAATCTTTAAAAGAGAAAAAGATGTCACAGATGCCAAATAAGCTATTGTCCCCATTTTTTTCACATTTCTGAAATTACTGCCAATTTCATAGGGTAAAGACCCCCCATCTCAACCCCAGTGATGTTCCATCATGTCTCTTGCAAGCTTCAATTTCTCCATTATTGAGACATCACTCAATTAATTCAAGTTTTCTTTTTCTCTAACATACATGCTCCTTATTTTTTTTATAGTTACAGTAATGTGTGTGTGAACCCAAGCAAAATTTGATTTTAAATTGCTTACATTAATTTGATTTTGTGTATTCGTTGAACTTCTCAGATTTCTTCATTGAGCCCTTTTCTGTACCTTTCTCTTATTCTAATGAGGAGATGCAGAGTGATCAGCAGTCCACATTGATTGAAAGTTTTAGTGCTCAACCTTCTTAAGGGAATCAAACAAATGAACAAGTCTACATACCATTGGAACAGAAAAAAAGACAAAGTAGGGCACACAGATGGACAATTGTAGCATGTGCCAGTCTCGGAAGGTGTAAGCCAGACCAGCCAGTAACAACTGTCCAGTGCTTATAAGCAAAGACCTCACTGTGGTGATTGTAGGCACGGTATTGGTTGGCAGCCATTCTATAACTTAAAGGAAAAATATCAACAGCTAATCATATGAACAGTGTGCAACAAACTTGACTGAATTAAGTGAGAGAAGACAAGAACTAAGTCAAACTTATGTAGAATAAGAGAATTGCTGTACATTACCCCCTTGCCATTGCCATAAGAAATCGGATTGTGCAATACATTGGGAACGTTGGGGCAAAAATTGAGCAAGTGCCCAGCAGTGCAAAGAACAGGGAATGAGCCAACAACATAGGTTTCTGGCCAAATCTAGGGGGAAAATCTGTTGAGTGAGCAAACAATCTAAATAAAATAAGTTTATATGCCATTGTGCAATTACGTGAATCATTCCGAGGAGTTCCAGCTTGGCAGATGCCTGCTCCTCCCTGTGCTTACCTTTCTCATCGTGAGTGTCCTACCAAATGGAAAAAATTCTAATAAACACACACCTCTCCCAAAAGAATATAAGTTTCGTGTGGTCAGAATAGTTTTTACACATCATAGCAATATCACTCTCTAGTTATGTCTGGGAAATAATGGCTTCAAGTGATGATTCATTGGAGGGACTTCTCTCAAATCAATCTTAATTAATAAAATCTCCCCAACTTTGTTTCTGGCTTCTGTGTAACTTTGTCAGGCCATCAGAATCTCTCTGTCACCATCCTCCATCATCAAGCCGCCTTCTCTTTTTCCTTCCTTTATAAGACATTTTTTTTATAAGCATGTTCAATTTGCTTGGCTTATATCATCAGAACTGAAACTACTGACTGTCATTTCCCTAAAATAGGGAAATTAATCTAAAACACATACTAGTGCTTTTCAAAAGATAGCAATTTAAAAGATTGGTAGAAGCAGGCCTTTGATATCTTTATCTTTTGAAAAACCTCAGGCTGCTGGACAAACATATGACCAAGAGTGTTATGATATACATGATGGATTTTCATCAGTACCTCTAGCCATTTGGGTGACAGTAGAGTAAGATCCAAGGATTAGTGACAACGTGCGTCCTAAGGAATGCTATATATACCAGTAGTACCAATTCTTACAAAAGTCATTGTCAACAAACTTATGTGTTCACATTAAGTACAGAAGCGGCCATCCAGATTACTTCCTGTATTTGTTGCATATTTTTCAAAAATTGCCAATCAAAGCCAAATTTTGCAATTTACCTTTGTTTTTATGCAGTAGCACCTCTTCAGAAGCAATCGACCTGTATCGTTAGACACAGTCGTTTGGTCAGAAGATGAATGGAGCTGTACCAACATTGGTAGCCCGCCTTATATGTGTGACTAAGGGCCCATCTGTAGTTCGGGATGCATCGAAACCTCAGTGCTCCAGTTTACCTGGAAAAGCATTGAAATGCAGTTGTTCTAGGAAACGACACTCTTCCTTTCAAGGGAAATGATTTTGTCAGTTGCCATTGAATAATACTAGGGCCGATTTGTAGGTACCATTTGTTCACTTATTCTGTTTGATTACATCTCCAAAGGCATTTACAACATTTCGTAATCTTCCCATTTTTAAAATGTTTATCCATGCATTATTGTGCATTTCTCCTCTGGTTTCCTTTTCTTACCTTTGACAGCTTGTTTTCCTCAATAAAGATTTTTATTATGCCTCAAAATATCAATAACTTCACTATGCTTTGCTGTATAAAGGATACTATCCAAATTCTTTAACTTGGAATTTAAATCCTTATGGTTTTATATGAAATGTTGCTCTATGCACTTTATCCAACTAATTATTTTTTTTTGACACTTTTAGTGAATCTACCACAACACATTCATTACTGTTTTTACTGCTACACCATAAATTTTACTTCTTGAATTATTAGCCAGTATATACGCCTCAAGGTAACTCTCATATCCTTTGAGATATTGTAGATGATATTGGTACCTTGCCAGTCACCTTATTATGCAATGTTCTCGGCCTACACATGGCTTCCAAGGCCAAGCACCTGTATCCACTGCCAAAGGGCTTCCTCTAACTACAAATGCAAAGTAGATTGTGTACAGGGAGGATTCTAAGTGCCAGGAGGAACCCTCCAGCATTTCCTCTACTTCTTGGGTGACATGATCCTGAGGCATGCTAGCCTGGTCTCCGGGAAGACCACAGAGGATTTGTTTCATCCTCAGATTCCCATCCTTGTTTATTAATAGACCTTATATTAGTTTCCTCCTCCTCCCCACTTCCCTCTTCATGCTTCCTTGTGTCCTATCCCAGATTAAAAGCACTTTCACACAAGCCATTGTCCTGGAATCCGATTCAAGAGCAAACCAAATAAATCCGGAGCCGCCTTCTTCAAGTGGTGCAGTGCTACTCATTCAGCGCTGCTTGGCACATACCTTCTATCCAGGCCGCAGCTACGCGGAGTATCTACATTCTTAATAAGTCTGCCTTTGCCTCTTTCTAGGTCTTCAGCCTTAAATGCTGTGCTCTCAGAACATACGTATTACATATTTTGGGTCATTTATGGATCAAGATTTGGGACTTACGTGTCAGCAGTATAGCCACCTAGAGGAGATCCAATCATGTATCCTGTTATATAAATGAACTGTGACCAAAATTTGAGTGACTGTGATTGACATACCAAATCCCACTGAAAAGAGAAAATAAGATAGATCAAAGGTCACAAAACAATGCAAAGTTGGACATGCAGATTGTAAAATTACTCAATATGAGGTAAAAAAAAATCATTTTGATGATCTATGCTTGAAAAAGGAGAGATGTATGCTTCAAAATGTTTAAAAGTGGCAAAGTACTTTGTATTTTATAAATGCTCATGATGTTCTAGGTACCATGAGAGGCTCTTGTGATATATTAATAGTCAATAATACACTCTTTCCTAAGGATTTGAGAAACTGTGGAGGGCAAAGAGATATGGAACAAATACTTCTGGAAGTAGGGGAATAAATGTGAAATGTTAAAGTAATACATTGATAGGGGAACTTAAATAATCTGAAAGCACAGGAACGATTCTCGTGAAAAAGTGTAATGAATCTGAATCTTGATACCTGTATAAAGCAAAAGTAAAAATTGTGAAGATAGGGTAAGCATGGTAAGTGTTCATTAGGCTGAAAGTATTCAATTCAATTTCATTCAATTCAATTTCATTCCATTCAATTTCTTTCCATTCATGAGAGATGCCAGAAATTATATGGAAATGGTCTGGACAGAAAAGAACTGTAAGATGTATAGAATTATATTAAAACTGAGAGATCTCACATTTTATATCATTGAAACCATTTATAGGGATACAGACAATGAACTAAGATCTATTGATATGTTTTAAGGGCTATAGCTTGATTGGATTTCTGGTTTAGCAAAATAAATCTTGTCATAGTGTAAAAAACACTTCCTAGGAGAATATAAATGTAGGTGAGGAAAATTAGTGTGCTATTAAAATAGTGGGGGTAAATTTGTGATTTGACTGGTTTGATAGCAGTGGAAGTGAAAAGATCAATATAGGCACCAATATAAGTTTTATAATAGAATGGTAAAAAAATTAGATTAAGAAGGTGAAGGAAAGAGGTAATTAACCATGGTCCCCAGATTTCTCATCTGAACAAGTTACATAAAAAATCTGCATCTCTGAGATGTGCAACATTGAGTTGCAAATTGTACTGAGAAAAAACGATTAGATCAAGGTGTTGTGGAGGCATTTTAATGGATATTTACAATAGATTATTTTTTATTTTAAGTAATTTCACTTGTTTCTTATACTAGAATTATGAATGTTTGAATAAAGAAGAAAATAATAATGAAAGAAAGCGATATTCTAATAAAAATTACTTTGTCAAATGGTGCTGTACTAAATCAACAGAATTTTCCAAGTAATGGAGATAAATTGCAGAGTCACAATACCATTAATGAAAAAAGTTTAATTTTGGCAGCATATTTGAACAATAGCATTGATAAACTAGAACAATGAAAAAAATAGAGTTCATGAACAATCTTCCATATCATCCGAAAATCTTTTTAGAAAAGCGAAAGTTTTTAATGAACTCTTTATTGTACTTGTCAGTATTCAGTTGTCTTCTTAAGAAATGTGATGTGTAGTTTAATTTAGAACTTATAAAAAGCATGTCACACCAAGTTAGATATGATTGATGAAAATTGTAGGTCTGCAACTTAGAATTTTTGAGCCAGTTTGTACTGCCTGAGATTCAGTTGCCTATTCATAAAATGTGAAACATATCTAACACAAAAGGGATAAATGTAAAAATTACTAAACATTTTCTTACACTGAGCTTTTAAATAATAAATTGAGCTACCAAGTTAACAATCTTTTGCATATTTTTAAATTTAATAATTTTAATATCCCTAATAGTATTTTATTTTTGACTTTGGAAATGTTTATATATCATTTATATGCTTAAGATCACATGCAAGGACTTGCCAAACTAGGACTCAAACATTGATCTGCCTGCCTCCCTAAAAATGACTCTTTACTACTATGATAGACTAAAAATCTAATATAGTCCCTGGGTGGCAATTGTTCACCAAATGTTTCCCTTCCATTTTCCTTCGTACACACACACACACACACACACACACACACATACACATATAGGTTAGGCTTACATGCTATATCCTAAGCCTAAATGCATCTTAAATAAATTTAATATTGAGTCTTATAGATAGAAACTGACTGATTACTAATTTTTCACTTTATTTTTTACCTTGGTGACAATGGTAGAGGTGACAACGCTTGGTCATAGGTCCAACCATCCAGGCATGGCTCTGTCTCCAGCTCAGTGTTATTTATGGCCAACTCACTGGAGTTTAAAAGTTGCCACTGGGTTTGACGGAAACGACCGCATTGCTCCTGTTTGTTGTCAGCCCCCATGGGGACAGAAATTCTCAGGAGTGCTTCAGTTGTTAGGTTTCTAGAAAGCTTGCTTTCCAATGTGGTATTGTCAAGGAGCTGAACGTAGCAACGGGGAGCAGGAATGGCTGCAGAAAAATTTTCCACTGAATTGTGAGGGGACAAAAGAATGATCAATGACAAGGTGGAAATGGCAAGAGTAACTTGGAATCTTCCAAAAGTTCCCACATGTTGCAGAAGTTCTGAGAAGGCCATGGTGCTGGGAGGGAAGAGGCAATATGAGAAATAAAAATTTTCTAAAAGTGTCCTGGTAGTGACAAATATTTCTAATTTGTTGACAGGAAAAAACCCTCCAAATACTTATTTGTAAAAGTATGACTAAAAATATTTAGTTATAATGGACAAAGTGGCATTAGTTTTTCTTACTTTACTATAAAATAATATGTGTTAGCTTTCTGTTCTCAGTAATGCTGAGCCAGATTATACATATTAACCATCATTTGGAAAAATGGAAGTATTCATACTTACACATAAAGAAATTGATATAGATATGCAAATAAACTCAAGTACAGATCTAAGAGCTTTGAAAGAGGAACAATCTTTTGAGAATTTATTAGGGCAAAAATTAAGGCAAAGGAAAATTTGATCAGGTAAGTAATCTTCACAGTTACTTTTATTTTGTGAGCATGTTGATATAAAAAAATAAAATTGTTTAAACATGTTTACAGGGCAAGGGAAGGGAAAAAATAAAGCTCAGAATCAAAACCATGTGAAGGGTCTAACATAAAACTGTCTCCACAATAACTATAACTGTAAAAATAACTGTATCTTATGAGATAACTCAGTGATTTAGTACTGTATTGTATTTATCACACATTTCAAACACCTTGGTCATAGAATCATAAGTATGATACTTGAGTTATCATTTCATAATAAGAACTTCTCTGCAGATAATAATTAGAAACAAAGATAAATTAATTTCTCGAGAAAGGTATCTTTATCATAACCATCACATTATTGTAGGTAGTACTGTACAGTAGTAGGGAAATGACCATTCTTCTAAGTAACATGTGAGTTAAAACTGATACCCACACAGAAAAAAATAAAATTGTCATTGACTTCCATCACACATAAATGTAAAATTCTAGTAGATTGAATAAAATGTATAGAAAGGAAAAACTATACAGTTATAAGATGATGACACAAAAGAATTAATTTCTTTGCATAAGAAAAGATGTCCTTAAAAACACAAAAGCTTCATCTATGAATAAAGATTGATAAAATTTACTATAATAGAACATTTGTTCATCTAAAAAGGTCCTAAAGAGATAGAAAATAGAAACAAATGAACATGGAAAATTATTCGTTACACATATCACCAGTACAAGTCTAGTATTCAGAAAATGTAAACCATGCAAATTCATCATAAAAACACACTTAATCTAATAGAAAAAAAATTAGCAAAAGATTTTTCAGACACTTCAGAAGTTATGAAATTTTAAGCATGTGAAATCATACTCCACTGGATTTTTAGTAAAAAAAAAAAAAATCCACCCAGAAAAATAAACCATATAAACAAACTCTTGTGTAAAATAAATAAGGAATGATAATGTTATGATTCCTTATAATATATAATTGAAAAAGAGGTAAAAATTAACTATATTGTTTTTGGGTAAAAACAAGGCAAAGCAGGATATCTTCTATAAAAAGTACATTACATTTAAATGGAGAGTCACCTGATCAGCAGTGGGAATAGAGAGGTTGCTTCAGGTGTGACATTTTCTGTTTTTTGAGGTGGGTTGCAAGTATGTTTGCCATATAACTTTTTGTTAAACTGTTCAAGGATTTCTATGTTCTTCCCAATAAATTTATTTATAAAAATGAATGCTTTAAAAATAATATACACATCATAATAGTATACCAGGTCTGATAATTAAGTTCTCAAGCTCATCCTGGAAAAACTGCTACATACCTCACTGCTATGGTCACCTTCAAGGTACTCTCCTTGGGAAGCTATGCTCTGATGCCAGAGTGTAGTTTACCCTTCAAAGCAATTTTGGAACTCTTTTTCTGGAATGGCCATCAGAGCTGTCATCATATTACCTTTGATGTCCTGAATGTCATCAAAATGTCTTCCTATCAATATTTCCTTTATATTCAGGTAAAGAAAAAAAGACATTGGGGGCCAGCTCAGGTGATTAGGGAGAGTATTCCAATACAGTTATCTGTGTACTGGCTAAAAACTCCCTCACAGACAGTGCTGTGTGAGCTGGTGCATTGTCGTGATGCAAGAGCCATGAATTGTTAGTGAAAAGTTCAGGTCATTTTGGTCTAACTTTTTCATGCAGTCTTTTAAGCACTTCCAAATAGTAAACTTGCTTGTCCACTTGGTACAAATCCATAATGAACAATCCCTCTGATATAAAAAAAAGTTAGCACCATCATTTTGACTCTTGCTTTGGACTGATGGAACTTTTTTGGTCATGGAGCATTGGCTGACTTCCACTGTGCATTTTGATGCTTTGTTTCAGGGTCGTATTGGTACACCCATGATCCGTCACCAGGGATAACATGGCCCAAAACATCGTCTTGCCTCTCCAGAGGTCTTGGCAAGTTTTGACTCACCTTTGCCTTTGTTCATTGGTGAGCTCCTTTGGGACTATTTCTACACATACTTTTCCCAGGACAAGATTTTCAGTTAAGGTCTTTCTGTTTTTCTATTGATGCTTGCTTGGTCTGCTCTGCTTCTCACAGTCAGTCGACAATTTGGATACACAGTTTGACGAATTTTTGCAATGTTTTCATCTGTTCTGCTTGTTACTGGCCATCCTGACCTCTCTTCATTAGTGATGCTTTCTCTCTCCTCAGAAAAATGTTGAATCCATTTGTACACTGCTGTTTTCTTCATGGCATTATCCCTATAAACTTGGACTAACGTGTACCTGATTTCACTTCCACTCTTGGCAAGTTTACAAGATATTTAATGTTTGTTCATTTATCACTCTAATTCAAGCTCCAACATTCTCATGATGGCACACAAAAACACTCAACAACAATAATGAACACCACTCAGCAAGAAACCACCACATGTCGACACAAACACAGCTGTGAGACAGATACAACAAGGTTATGAAGCCTCACCGAGTTCTTTGTACAGTGCTGTCAACGTAAGCACTCAGTGGCAAGTTTGCAAACTTAATTGTCAGACCTTGTATAAAATTGTGAACATGTTAATGAAAAAGGGTTATACACTTTTGTAAATACAGATAAATTTTTAACGACTTTAAGATACTAAGTTGTTTATATTTAGAAACATATATTTTTATGAATTATTTTTAAATACAATCTAACATCAATATTGATCACATTGATGTTTTTGAAAAACACTAAAATTAATTTCAATTTCAAAAATGTATTCTTAAATTCATAGTGAACACAAATTTGTAAGTAATTGCTCCATTTTGCAAAACAGTATTAAAGGTGGTACATTAACCTATTACTATTAAACCACATGGAAAAACAAATAAACCAAAATTGAATCAATGGACAAGAAAATAAAGGTAAAAAATAATATGTATATATGTCTATAAAGGAGTATTGATATATAATAAAGATGGAGCCAAATATTTATTGATAGAGTTGAGAAAAATGGCTCAGTATATGATGAAAATAAAGGTCAGTACCCTTTTATGATATTGTGAGGGCTGTCCGGAAAGTATCCAGTCATGTAATATGAAAAATAAAGCCACTTATGGTTCAGTTTTTTTCTGGACAGCTCTCAGATGTAATATCAATACAGATAAACAAATTTTTATTATGGAAAAATTAAAGGTAACCTTATAGAGGGAAACAGATTTTTTTATGAGCCTGAGTTGAAGGATAACCCCCTAAAAATAATAATACCCACAAACCATAAGGCAAATAGTGGATTTCAGTATTGCAACTAAATGTTTAGTTTTAACTAAAACAAAACAGAATGTATTAACAAATGGACACATTTAGAGAATTTACATTGTTTAGGCAGTGATACTTATATTGATTAAGCAGTTCCCAGAAGCCAGAAGTTAGGAAGAAATACATAGCAGACCTAAAAAGAAAATCTCCAAAGAAATGGTAATAAAAAATAATAAAACTGGTAAATTTATGTTATGGAATATATTTTCTGGTAATCAGAAAAATATTAATAACAGTGTGGCATCACTTCAAAATTCTAATGGACATTAACTAAGCTTTCCATTACATAATTACTATGATTTTTTTTTGGTTTGATGGAGTTTAATTTATTCATAATCCATGTGTTTTTAAGGGTGATTTAATTTAAGGCATGGCACAAGTATCCATTATTATAGAAATGGATAAGACAAATAATTCATAGAATACTATGCTCAAGTTAGATATAATGAATTATGTTTTATATAACAACAACCAAAGATCTCAGGACCAAAGAGCCCAATTAATACATAAGAAACAAAAAAAAGTTCTTTTGTAGAATATTTTTGTAAATCACAGAAGAGTATAAAATAACACTGTGTACTTTACAAGAAATTTGTGTAAAACAGAGTGATATTACTGCCTATGAAGAGGTGTGGTGAAAGGATAATGAAGTCTAGGAAGAAAGAGGAAAACACATGCATGAAAAAAATGATCACTTCTCAGCCTTTTGGCTAAGCTCAAGTGTAGTAAAAATGAGTGGTTCTATGAAGTAGCGTGTAAAAATCTGTTTTTACATCTGAAATATAAAGGGAATAAAAAGGATCAAACATTCCTAGTTCATATTTTCCTATGTAGGTGCTAGAGTAGTAAGATCAGTGTTAGTTAAGTTACTGTTATTTCATCTACAAGCAAGAAGAAAAGGAATTTAACAGCAAGGACACACGTGGGAGGATTCTCCACAGCATTTCTGTATGTCCTGTGTCTACGTGATTTTGTTCTGAATTATCAGTTCAAGGATTATTGTATAGTAAGTAAATTTGGAAGAGAGAGAGTACTGCTCTTCAGGATTAGTCACTTCAATAGAGTGAGATTTACTATAGTCCTCAACTGTGACAAAATGCACTGTATGTGTAGCATCTATATGTGTGGCTCCACATCCCCCCTTCAGAGTTGGGAAAGCAAGAAGTGATGTGACATGAAGCTCATGTTTCACTGGAGGCAAGAGCTATGAGACTCCTTTCTTCTGCCAGTACCTATAAAATGGTGTTGGTCTACCTTATTGGCTTCCAGTTGTGATTAAAAAGAAAAAAATCTCAGATCCTTACAATTCTTGTCAACTTCCCTTTTTTGTAATATTTGTTTCTGAAAAATAGACTGTTGTCTTGAATATTGAAAGCAGCAGAGTGATAATGCAATTCTCAACTAGTTGAACATAGTCCTCATAACAACTTTATTCTTATTATTACTCTTCACAAATTATAAAGATCAGTTAAAGATGAACACTTATAATGTCACCTAATTAGGAACCAAGAGGTATTTGAACTCAGACAGTCTTGTTCCATTATTGAAGGTCTTAAACACTTTAGCTATGAGAAAGAAATCAGAATAACCCCCACATTATGCTAGACAGTGAATTCGGGCTCAGATATACTTAGCAAATGGCTCCATCTGACACCAAGAAGAAGGAAGGACTTTTCTTACCTTTATTGTGCCATCAGTACGGTACAGTACAGAGTATGCAGAGGCTGTTGCTCAAACAGCACTCAGTACCATAGCAGCAAATTCTCACATTTCAGTGTGTGATAGCATTCTCTTGAGCTTCCAATCCTGCTTTGAACTTTGGATAAATTTTGTGTTCTTAAGTGTATTTAATTTCCCATTCACTGTAAATATTAATTTAATAGTGCACAGAATATTTAAATTCAAAGACCAAGTAAATATAATGCAGTAGATATACATGATATTGACTTTTCTACAAGTTTAAAAGCTAATATATTAAAATGGTGGAGTGATAAGAATCTAGTTGCAACAGTTAAGTATAGAAAGTATGCATATGACCAGAACATAAACACCGTTTTTATTTCAACTCTATCTTTATTTCACATAGCTTTAAGTGTGTGTGAATAATGCAAAGGATGCTTCCACTGACTATACTGAGAAATAGAAAAATATCAAAAAGTCTAAAATACTAAAGGAAAGTATGAGGATATTGTCTCATCAAGCAAAGATTTATAATAAACAGATAAAAATTATCTTGAAATTTAAATATGGAGATGAAATATACAATAGCTAAAATGAAATCATTACTAGGGTGATCAAACAGTAAAATTAAACTGCAGAAAAAAGAATTAGGAAACTTGAAGGTAGATCTTGAAGATAGACTTCATAATAGAAATTATGTAATACAAATAACAGAGAAAAAAGACAAAAAATGAACACAATGTAAGAGAAATACAGGACATTATTAAGTACACTAACATACTCATACATGGAATGAGGGTGCTGGAAGGAGAGGAGCGAGAAAGGAAGAGAAAAATATTCAGAATGATAGACTCCAAGCTCTGGAAGTGGAAGGAAATTGTGCTTCTGAGCCACATGAAACATCTACACAAGACTACTCTTTCAAGTCTGGAGTAGGTAAAAGTTTTCCCTAATACATATAGAGAAACACAGAGAGACAAGCAACACAAGGAGACAAAGTGATGTGTTCTAAATCAAAGAACAAGCCAAATCGTCACAAAAAGACCTTAATGAAATGAAGATAAACAACCTAATAAAAAGTTCAAAGAAACAAAAAAACTGAACAAACAAACAAATAACCCATGGACACAATCAATAGTTTAATGTTTATTTGGGGATGAGTCGGGAGGGGAGGGGAGAAGGGGGAGGGGATAGGAGAGGAGGGAGAGGAAACTAAAGATATGGTGATGGAAAGAGAAAAATGTTCAAAGTAATGGTCATGAGGTTGCCCATGAGCTCAGGAGAAAAATGGATGAATGAGTGAGTGCTTCAACAAAGAGATAGAAAATATAAAAAAAGTACTAAACAGAAGTTATAACTGAACTGGAAAATATACTAGAGCAGTTCAACAACAGAATTCAAGATATAAAAGCACAAATCGGCAAGCTGGAAGACAAAGCGAAGGAAAACACTCAGAGCAGTAACATAAATTTTTTAAAAAAAATTTTAGTATATGTGCTGCCGAAGCAAGCACTAAAAAAAATTTTAAAAAGTGAGAATACCTTAAGGGTCTACTGAGACAAAATCAAGTAAAATAACATTTGCATTGAAAGGTCCCAGAAAGGGGGCAGGGGAGGAGGGGGGGGAGGGAGAGAGAGAGAGAGAGAGAGAGAGAGAGAGAGAAAGAGAGAAAAGCAGAAAAACTATTTGAAGAAATAATGGCTGAAAATTTTTTCATTTGGGAAAAGCAACAAACATTCAGGTCCATGAAGCCCAGAGAGATTCAAATAAGATGAACCCCAAAAGAAACACCTAAAGGCAAATTATAATAAAAATGGTAAAAGTTGAGGATAAAAAGAAAATCTTAAAAACTTACAAGAGAAAAACTAATTAATACACATGTGAGGAACCCTGTCAGGCTATCAGCAAATTTTTTTACCAGAAATTTGATAGGCCAGAAGGGAGTGGCATAACATATTTAATATACAGAAAGGAAAAAAAAATTCCAAGCAAGAATTCTCTAGTTTGCACAATTATAATTCAGAATTAGAAGAGAGAGAAAGAGTTTTTCAGAAAAGCAAAAACTAAAGGAGTTTGCCACCACTAACCTAGTCTTATGAGAAATGTTAAAGGGTCTTCTCAAAGCTAGAAAGAAAGGCACTAATTAAAAATAAGAGAACTTAGGAAAAGAAAAATTGCACTGGGAAACAAATAATAAAAGTGGTAAATCACTTATAAAGCAAGTATGAAAGATAAAAGACAAAAATAGTAACATTACAATAATTAGATAAATGCATGGAATAAAAATATGTTAAAAGTGTCATAAAAATATAAAATATGAAGAGGGGAGTAAAAATGTAAAGCTTTGAAATGTGTTGAAATTTAACTTGGTATCAACTTAAAAAGAGACTGTTATGTACATAGGATGCTATAGGTAAATCACATGGTAACCAACCAACTGCACACACACATGCATGCATGCACACAAAGAAATGGTAAATACACAAAGAAAATGAAAAAGGAACCTAATGCTAAAGAAAGCCATCAAACCACAAAAGAGAGGAAGAGAAGAAAGAGGAAATATAAACCTAGCCAGAAAGCAATGAACAAAATGGCAAAAAGCATATCAATAATTACTTTAAATATAAATGGATGAAATTCTCCAATCAAAAGACATAGGGTGGGTGAATGGATAAAAAAAGAAAACAAAAACAAGACCCAATTATGTGTTTCCTACAAGAGACTCACTTTAGATCTGAGGACACACATAGTCTGAAAGTGAGGGAATGGAAACAGATACTCGATGCAAATGGAAACAAGAAGATAGCTAGGATAACAATACTTATTTCATACAAAATGGACTTTAAAACAAATGCTATTAGGAAAAAAACCCAAAAGGGCATTATATAATGATAAAGGGGTCAATCCAATAAGGATATAATATTTGTAAATATGTACTCAAATAGGAGCACATAAATATATAAACCAAATATTAACAGATGTTAAAAGAGAAATTGACATCAATACAATAATAGTAGGGACTTTAATACCTTATATCAGCAAATAGATCATCAAGACAGAAAACAATAAGCCATCATCGGCCTTAAATGACACATTCCAGCAGATGAACTTAATAGATATATACAGAACATTCCTTGTAAAAACAGAACATTTTTTCTGAAAACAACTGTATATATGTTCATTTAAAGTACACAGTACATTCTCCAGGGTGAAGCACACTTTAGTTCACAAAACAAGTGTTAATAAATTTAAGGAGACTGAAATTATATCAAGCATCTTTTCTGACCACAACACTTTGAAATTAGAAATCAATTACAAGAAGACATCATTCTTGTCATTAAAATCAAATTAAGCAGCCACTAAAACTTCTAGGACACTTGCTTCAGTTGACAAAATTAAAATCAATGAAGGTGATAGCTTGATTAATTGGTACCACTGCATGCCATAGATTACTAGCATTTCATTTCCCATTGACGATGAGCTCAGTCAAATAGCATGACTGAACCTTCTCCAACCCAGTCTTTCCAGGAAGTTCTTGTAGAACCACTTATTGTACCAACTCTCTATGAGTCAGGATTCAGTCAGGATATACAAAAGGACAGAAACTCTAAGATATAAAGAATTATTAACTGTCTACAGGGATTCATATATTAAGAGTAAGTAAAATGAAACCCTAAAGCATATTATAGGGCTCTAGAGAGTTCTGAAGGAAGGAACACATGAATGTAGGTACATTCCCATATGTTGGGATTCAGACCTTATTGGAGAGGATGTGTTTTCAGCCGACTGGATGGCAGAGAAGTTCATTGGAAGTTTTTGAGGCTACTGCTGGTCCAAAGTTGGTGAATTGAAGCTGGTGGGTAAAGAATCTTGAGCCAGGATTGGTAGGCAAAAATTTTTCTCCCTTGCCTGGTGGGGTTAAACTTTACAGGAAGTCAGATGAAGCACCTGGAAGTCAACTGCAATTTATGCTGCTCTACTTACCAGGAAGACAATTAAACATGCAGAACTCATCAACTTGTTGCCTGTGGCAGGCAGTATGCTGCTGAATTCCCCAAGAAACTAGCAGTGGAACTAGACCATGGAACTTACTGGAAATCCACTCCAGGAGCATGTCACTGAATTCATTTCCGAGAATCCCTCTGGGTTGGCAGTGACTTCCTGGCAGAACACCCAAAAGAAGCAGAGAAGCATCTTACTCATTACAGAAGCCAGCTGCAGAAACTATAGAACTTCCTGCCCAGCTACCTGGGTGAGTGATGGTAAAACTCACAGTGGGTAAACTTCACAGGATGTCACACAAGCCATTCCAGAGGTGAAGGTGTATGAAGAAAGGAAGGCACACCAGAAACAGAGAAGCCCCTTTCTCCCCCTTGTGTCCCTCTAGTATCCTTTACTAATGAAACTTATCACGTAGGCTAGAAAGGAAGAAACGTTCCAGGCACCCACAATACAACAATGGATACATTTGCACCTGCGAGGCAATTGAGTGATCATTGGTGCAGACTAGATTTAGCATTCTTGGTTGTCTTTTTTTCCTCTTTCTCAACTTTAAGCACTGCTCTTTTACTCTCTTTTGGCTTCCCTTGTTTTCTGGCAAGTCTGTTGTTAATTACAGGCATATCTCATTTTATTGTGCTTCACTTTATTGAGCTTCATAGTTATTGCTTTTTTTTTTTATGTTATGTTTTAACAAATTGAAGGTTTGTGGCAATCCCATTTTGAGCAAATCTACCAGTGTAATTTTTTTCCAAAAATATTGGCAAACTTTCTGTTTCTATGTTACATTTTGGTAGTTCTCACAATATTTCAAACTTTTTCATTATTATAATTGTTATGGTAATCTGTGATCAGTGATTTTTTATGTTATTTTTGTATTGGCTTTGGAGAATTGCTAACCACACCCATCTAAGACAGTGAACTTAATTGATAAATACTGTGTGTTTTGACTACTCCACTGGTCAGCTGTTTTCTCCTCTCTCTTTCTCTCCTCAAGCCTCCCGATTTCCTGAGACACTACACTATTAGAATTAGGCTGATCAATAGCCCTACAATGGCCTCTAAGTATTCAAGTGAAGGGAAGAATTGCACATCTGTCAGTGTGGATCAAAAGCTAGAGATTATTAAGATCAGTGAGGAAGGTTCATCAAAAGCTGAGATAGGCCAAAATTTAGGCCAGTTAATCAAGTGTGAAAGCAAAGAAAAAGTTTCTGAAGGAAATTAAAAGTGCTACTCCAGTGAACATGCAAATGATAAGAATGCAAAACCACACTGTTGCTAATATGGAGAGTTATAGTGGTCTGGCTAGAACATCAAACAAGCCTCAACATTTTCTTCAGCCAAAGCTTAATCCAGAGCAAGGCCTTAACTTCCTTCAATTGCATGAAAAGTTTGAAGAAAAGTTTGAAGCTCCCAGAGATTGGTTCATGAAGTTCATGGAAAGAAGCTGTCTCCAGAACATAGAAGTACAAAGTGAAGAAGCAAGTGCTAATGTAAAAGCTACAGCAAGTTATCCAGAAGATCTAGCTAAGATAATTAATGAAAATGGCTCCATTAAACAACAGATTTTCAATGTAGACAAAACAGCTTGGTAGAAGATGCCAGCTAGGACTTTTATAGCTAGAGAAGAGAAGTCAGTGTCTAGTTTCAAACCTTCAAAGCTCAGGCTGACTCTTTTGTTAGGGGCTAGTGCAGCTGATGACTGTAGATTGTAACTAACGCTCATTTATCATTTTGAAAATCCTGGGAATTTCTAGAATTACGCTGAGTTGCTCTGCTTGTGCCCTATGACTGAAACAACAAAGCCTGGATGACAGCATATCAGTTCACAACACTTGTGTGTGTGTGGTATTAATAGTTGTTATATTGTATTTGGTACTAATTAAAACTAGATTTTTATAAATGAAAATGTTAATTGATAAAAGTTAACTTTCTATAAATTTGGGCAACATAAAATGTTAAAAATTTAACAAAAATCATAAATAACAAGCGAATTAAAATGAATCAGTATAATGTATCTATTTAACAAAAAAGGCAGTAAAGGAGGAATAGTGAAAAAAATTACATAGGATATAATAGAACTTAAATAGGAATATGATAAACGTAAACCCTAATTTGTAAGTAATTACATTAAATGTAAATGGATTAAACACTCCAAAGAAAACATGCACATGGAAAAGGGATTAAAACACGATCAGGTATCCATAGGACATTCCACCCACAACAGCAAATACACGTTCTGCTCAAGTACACATTGAACATTCTCCAATCCAAACCATATTTTTGCCATAAAATACAATAAATTTTAAAAAATGAAATGTCCAAAGTATGTTTTCTGAACACAATGAAATGAAATTAAAAATCAATAAAAGGAAAGTTACAAGATTCATAAATTAAAAAAACAACACACTGCTAAACAACCAATGGTTCAAATGAATAATAGTAGAAATATTGCTGCATGTTCTTTAGTAACTAGAAACACAATAAGATAATGTTATGAACAACTTTGTGTCAGTAACTCCAATAACAAATGAAACAGACTAATTTCTTGAAAAATAAATCCTACAATTGACAGAAATATTGATTTAGAATATTCTATATCGCAAAAATAATTTGTAATTAAAACTGCACCTAAATAATTCCTGATCCAGGTGGTTTCTCTGGTGAATCATATTAAACAATTAAGAAAGAATTATTGCCAACCTTATTAAAAAATGTTGTTGAGAAAAATGGAACAGAGAATACTTCACAACTTAATTTATAAGACCAGCATAATAAACCTGATACCAAAACTTGACAAAAATAAATCAAGAAAGGGTGGATAAAGACATTAAAAAATTCTGAAAAAATATTAACAAATTTTAGCATTGTATAAAATAATACTATATTACAAATGGATGGTGTTAATCTCTAAATGCATTTTGGCTTTACCTGTATACCAAAAATAAATTAATGCAGTTCATTTTATTGAGAGAATAAAAGAGAAATCCATTTCTCCAGATGTAGAAAACAGATTTGACAAACTCCAGTATACATTCAAGTAAGACCCAAGTATCTTAGCAAACAGGGGTCATAAAGCATATTCCTCGACATGGTGAATGACATCTTTGATCTGATTATGAGCAATTAAATACTTTCCCTCTAAGGTCAGGAATAAACAAGGATGCTCTTTCTCACTACTTCTATACAACATTGTGCTGGGCAATTTTGCCAAAAACATAAATAAATAAACAAAAAACCAAAAAACCCAACCAACCAAAAACAAACAAACAAACAGACAAACAAACAAAGCAAAGACTGAACAGGGAGAAACCATAATTATTAACATAGAACATCCAAAGAAATCAACAATACAATCAAAATATATCAACAACAGAATCACTAGAAGAATTAAAAGAATTTGGTAAAGTCATAGTAAAAAGTTAACCTTAGAAATCAATTCTATTTTTTTATACATGTTTCAAAAGATTTTTAAAGAAAGAAATAACCACTTAGCACATAAAACACAAAATACAGAAGAATTATTTTATTTATTGGGAAACTCAGTTTAAATGACCGCTTGTGGCAGAAAATTACTGGTGTTTTCTTTTTATTGTATTTTAACTGTTATAACAAAGACACCATAGACAAGTGACTTAACAAACATTCATTTCTCACAGTTCTGGAGGCTAAAAGTTCAAGATCTAGGCATCAACAGATTCAGTGTCTGGTGAGAGCTGTCTTCCCACTGTGTTTTCACATGGTAGGAAGGAACAAGATAAATTTCTAGGGTTTCTGTTACAAGGGCACTAATTCCATTTAGGAGGACGCCACGCTCATGACTTACTTCCCAAAGGTCTCACCTCCTCATACCATCACATTGAAAGTTACGATCTCAACATATGCATCTGATGGGGACACAAACGTTCAGTCTGTAACACAAAACATTTACTAGAGGTGTAACTATTATGGGACTTCACAGCATGAAAGAGGTGATCTCATCTGACAGGGAGGAAGAACTTCTCTCAGCCCCAAATCTAACCTTTATTGTAATTGGTTATCCTGAAAATGAACCCAGAAAAATGTAAGTAGTGTAAACCCTTCATTTTTTTCTTTGTTTTCAAGATTGTTGTGGCTTTTCTAGATTTAAATAGGAATGATTGAAATCCATAATAGAAGATGCTTCATGGTCAAAAGAGGACACAGTTGGCATTGTCACAGAATAGAGTTTCTTGCAGGATCTTTGAAGATTACTGATTTTTCAATGCATGCACTTACAGGTTTCAGTAGATAAGTGGCAGGTGTTGGGGACCTTCATATTGGCTAAATATAGGGAATGTTTGGATTACTGCAAAGAATAGCTCATTGTCTTAACTGCTTTCAAGGATTGTTCATAGACACAGAGCAATTTGATTGAAGGTCAAATTCTGGTAGTCCTGAGGATTGCCTTTGTTATAACACCACAGTTAGATTAAAACATCAAATTGACCAGAGAAAATAATTACAATCTGCCTCTGCCATTAAAAGCTTTTCTATTTAATATAGTATTTAAGGTAACTCTTCCTCTATCAAGATTTTCATGTCTATGTAAAGTTATTTTTTCCCTCTATTAATTAAGATCACTCTCATTTCATTCTCACAAATAATATATCTGCCTTCCTGTCAGGATCTGACTGACTTTTCTGCTCTGGTGCCTTAGAACTAGTTCCATGAAAAGAATTCTGTTGCTGTTGTTCTGCCAGTAGAGATGGAGAAAATTTAGGATGCTTTGATTCTTGTATCTGTAGATATCATTTTAGTTTCAGATAATTAATTCTGTATGCAGAAACCTGAGGGTTCTCTGCAAGGGTGACTTGGAAAGTAAGTAGCCTTCATTTTAATGGTCTATAATGTATGGTATCCTTTATTCCTTTACAAGACTCCTAATGGGTGTGTAGGGAGAGGGTAATGGCTCTTTCCTGAACACAGAAAAAGTTTAGTTGCTGGTTGAGACAAATGAATAACAAATGACCATATGGTTACCTCTGATTTGTGATGGGAGTGAATTTTATTTGATGAGACAGGAACACATCTGATTGGCAGAGCTGAATACTACTGAAAGAATGTGCTCCTTTGATCATTAATCTAGTTGACAGAAAAGGAACTTCTCTAAGGGAAGCCTTGATTTGAAAGCTTTCACATCCCAGATATGAAGACATTCGATGCTAAATTGTCTGAAGTCTTATCATCATACTAGATTCCAGCAGATGCTCAGAGGATATAATTGAATCTGAATGAGAATTATGATCTCTTTAGAAACTCACGGTTATATTTCTCCTGTCTCTTTATTTTATTTTATTCCTACCAACATCCACTTGTTTAGGAAATAACAGTATTCTTTATTGCTTATTCAGTACAGAAGTTTTTAATTATTTCAATATAATTCCCCCTCAGAATGTAGCAAAGTGCTGTGTGCTGTATTTTCCAATTGCATCTCTCTCAAAAGATTTGCATCCAGAACATATGATGAAAGCTCTAAACCAAGAGTAAAAATAGCAAATAATTTAAGCAGAAAATGAACACAAGTCTTTACCACTTCACCAAAGAAGATACAGAAATGGTACATAGCATATATAAAGTTAATCAACATTATTAGTCATTATGAAACTGTAGATTAAGCCATCGTGGGATACCACTCCAAACCTAATAGAAAAATTAAAAAATACAGACAGTACTAAGTTCTGAAAATGATGCAGGGCAACTGGGCCTCTCATGTAACTTATCATAAAGCTCAGAAATATCCCGGATGTTTATCCTAGAGAAATGAAAACTGGTTCACACAAATACTCATACATGAGTACTTATAGCACCTTTACTTTTAGTAGTCAAAACCTAAAAACAATGTAAATATCCTTTAAATGGTGAATGGATAAAAATGCTCTGTACGCTAATCATCAGGGAAATGCAAATCAACACCACAATGAGATACTGCCTCACACTCAGGATGGTTAACATTAAAAAGACAAAAGATAAGTGTGGAGAGGATGAGGAGAAAAGCGACCCTTGTGCACTGTTGGTGGGAATGTAAATTGGTGCAGCCATGATGGAAAACAATATGGAGGCTTCCTCAAAAAATTAAAAAGAACTACTATGTGGTCCAGCAATCCTGCCCTTGAATATATATCCAAAAGAAATGAAATCAATATCTCACAATGTTATGTGCACTTCCATGTTCATTGCAACATTATGCCAAATAGTCAAGATACCAAAACAGTCCAAGTGGCTGTCAGTGGATGAATGGATAAAGAGGATGATATTATATACATGATAATATTCACATATATAATACACACCATGGAATGCTATTCAGTCTTTAAAAAAAAAAAAAGGAAATCTTGTCATTTGTGACATCATAGATAAACCTGTAGGACATTATGCTAAATGAAATAAGCCAAACACAAAAAGATAAATACCATATGATCTCATTTATAGTGGAATCTAAAAATGTCATACTCTTAGAACCAGAGAGTAAACTGGTGGTTGCCAGGGGCTGGAATGGTGAAGGAAATGGGGAAATGTCGGTTAATAGAAACAAAGATACAGTTATACAGGATGAGTAATTCTGGAAATCTAATGTACAGCATTGTGACTATAGCTAATACTGTGTTTTATACTTGAAACTTGATAAGGAAGTATATCTTAATTGTTTCCATATACACAAAGTAACTATCAGAGGTGATGATATGTTAATTAGCTTGATTATACTAATCATTTCACTATATATAAAACATCATGTTGTATACCTTCAATATACATAGTATTTATTTGTCAGTTATACATCGATAAGCTAGATAAAAAAGACTGTGTACACACATACAAATGGAATATTACCCCGACTTAAAAGAAATGAATTATTGATATTTGTAACAACTTGGATCGATCCCATAAGCATTATGCTGAGTAGAAAAAAATGTAAACTTCAAGAGGTTACATGTGGTATGATTTTATTTATATAACAATTTTTGTGAGCTATTACTGTGACTGATAGTTTCTGAGTGATTTGCTCACAGTCAAACATTTAATCCTCAAAACAAGCCAAGGAGATAGGTATAATTATTATCCATATTTCTTAGACAAGAAATGACAGCAGAAAGAAGTTAGAATCTCCCTCAGTTTGCATAGCCACTAAGTGGCAGTTCACATGCTGGGCATCTCTTTTCAGAGCATAAAACTCAAGGCACTAATACCACAGTGTCTCTCACGTATCCTAATGACTTGTCCTCAAATTTTCTGTCTGTACAGGGAGGCATTTCCTGACCACCCTGGCTAATGTCACTCTAGATTTCTTCTTCTTGATTCCCTTAGCAGTCTTTACTTTTAATCACGATATTTGCCCCTGATATATTGCAGGAGTATACATTTACTTATTATCTGTTTGATTTTTCTAGAAGTTATGCTCATGAGAAGAACTTTATCTATGTTCACTTCTGAGTTTATACTGCCCAGAAGAGTAATGGACAGAGGTGTTAAATATTTATTTACATTCTTTTCATATTTTTATAATTAAAGAGCCTAAGCAACTCACCCAATGTCACACCACTAGTGAATAATTTAACTGAACTTCTCATATAGTCTTGAAGTTTAAAACATAGTACTCTTAGCTACAATAAAATATTACTTCTTAATGTAATTGGAGTTGAACTTCCTGTCTGAATTGTGCTACCATCAGCTCTCACTTTATTAAAGCATTGCCCAAAAGTCTCCCAGGAAACTCCCTGGTCTCTGCTAATTACTTTTGAGCTCCAACTTCCTCAAATGTCTACAAAATGTATTTCCTCTCAAATATGAGCTCTTGAATTTATTATTATTTTTAATTACACATCTGCTTCATCTTAGAATAAAAGTCTAAGTTCATAGTGTTGGTAAAGTTCTCTGAAAGTTAAAGAATTAAGAGATAACAAACCTCAGAAAACAAAGGCAATGGATTATCTTGCACATGTTAGGATTGGCAATGATCTCCGTTTTCTTGGAACCATGTTTGAGAAAAGTAAATTCTTTTTTCGTGTGGGTTGCATAATCTTCAAAGAGAAAAGAAATAGAAGCACACTTATGATATTACATTTGTGTATGGGCCAAGAGTGGAGAAAAAAAGGAAAAAGATAAGGAAAAGAAAAACCGTGCTGAGTTTATTAACTACAATCATTTTTTGATCTCTCCACATCACTTCACAACCCTACTTAAGGACCAACTTAAATACCATTTTCCCTGTGAATTCATGTTGATAATGTCCTTAAACTCGTTTGTGGCCCTCTATACTCTAGAGCTGTGTATTGGCCATTATGGTAGCCAATGTGTGCCCACGGAGTGCTTGAAATATGGCGGTCTGAATTGAGATGTCCTGTAAATAAAAAATATATCCTGGGTTTTGAAGACTTAGTATGAAAAACAGTATGTAACATATTTCAGTCATATTTTATATTAATTATATGTCAGTTGCTAAAATTATAGATTAGGTTAAACCAAATGTAATATTTAACTTTTACATGTTTTTAATATGAACCCTAGAAAATGGAAAATATGTGGCTCTCATATATTTCTGTTGTACAACAGTGACTTAGTATTTACACACTTTTCATCTCATTGTAGTTGGGTATAACTTCTGTGATGTATGCACTGGAGTTATTAAGATCATTCCCACTTAACAATTTGAAATTATTCCCATTACATGAAGAATCTGCCATCAATGACCCTCTGAAAAAAATCATTTCTTATGTACTCACATAGCTACTTTCATGTTAGGCATCGTGTATTACTTTTCTTACGTGTTTTTGAGTCTTTGACCAGAATTGTCATATCTTGCTCTCTTATTACACTTCTACTTAGTACCTGGCACAAGATTTATACTATAGACATATTCCTTTATGTTTCTAAATATTAGTTCATTGATTTTTCTGAACTGACTAGTTTTGCCACAGTGTCTAGAAATTGCCATACCTCAGTAACATTGGTAGGGTAATACAGAAAACCTGCTCTTCTCCAGATTGTTGCCATCTTCTTCATCTGACAAACTTTATAGGATAGAACCAAGACCAATTGTCATGTAAAAGCAACTAGACAACCTTAATGGTGAGATTGCCCATGGCTTACACAGAGGGTGCCAAAAAAATGCACATACGTTTTAAGAAAAAAAATGTATTAAAATTGTAATAATATGTACCAATAACAAAAGATGAGTACAAGTCACACTTGACTTCTGCAATTACAAGAGGTGTTCAAAGTGGTGACCATCAGCATCCAGACACTTCCAATTATGGCAAGTTGCTGCTTGAGCAACATTGAGCAAAGTATCCACTTGTATCATTTCACATGCCATTTCAATTTCTTCCTGAAGTCTGCCAGTGTAGCTGGTTTTCTATGGTACACCACATCCTTTGAGGTCTCCCATTAGTAGAAGTCAAGAGGTGTTAAGTCCAGAGAACATGGGGGAAACTCAAGCAACATTTTTGAATTTCAAATACCACTTCAAAATGGTCTTGTGCTCCTCAAACAACAACCATGTTTCCTCCATTTTCTTGACTGTCCTGCCTGTCACATGGTGACACTAGCATTCATTTGATTAATGCCATCTTTTGAGTGAACATCATACTACACAATGCTACTGTAATTTAATTCAACTTCAAACAGTTATTCATAGATAACATCGCTTAAAATGTGTATATGTTATTTTGGCACCGCCGTATATTCACATCACACTGTGTATATAAGTAAGTTAACACTGTGACCTAGCTTGAAATATAGGCCCTTAGCTCTTAGAATCACAGCTACTCCATCATTAATCCTTTCTTGAAAACTATCAGCAAGTTTCATTCTATTACA
The DNA here is from genome assembly GCA_004026885.1 of Lyroderma lyra. NCBI lineage: Eukaryota > Metazoa > Chordata > Mammalia > Chiroptera > Megadermatidae > Lyroderma > Lyroderma lyra. The sequence continues at coordinate 73,531 of PVJL010001530.1, forward strand.
GATTTCTGCAGGGCAGATATGTAGGCTAGATTTTCTAGTTTTTCCCCTTAAATCACAAAGAGGACTAAGGCCTGATTAGATTTAACTAGACAGTAATAAAGGGACTTTAGGGTAAATGATACCCATAAATCTAACTTCAGAGGGAACTTTCTTAAAGTGATGTGTATTAATATAATATTTTCCATAATTTTATCATTCTTACATTGAGTTACTGTGATTCCTTATCTCATTAACTACCTTCCCAAACAGGTTATATCAAGCAGTGTGTTAATACCATAACATTTTCCTTCTTTACTAATAGGATTTATTATATTATCAAAAATCTCAATGTTATTGACCATAGTTTAATTTGATACTTTTGGTTATTGTGGTTTTGAACCTTTTTGTGTATGTGTGTGCTGGTATGGTTTATTTGTTTATTGACTATATTTGTGGAGAATAAACATCAAGACATAGCCATTTATTTGTTTTTTCTTATTTAATGCCCAAACTCTCTGCAGCATCTTTTCTTCCATTAAAGTTGGCTTTATTCTTGAGTGTTTTCATGCTTTTTGCAATTTTCTAGATGCAATCGGCCTGTGGACAGACTCTGAAGGCCTCCTGTTTGAAGAGACGCAGGAATATTAACACAGGGTAGGAAAGCATATACACAACCAGATTAGGATTAAAGAGATTCCAATTCCTCTAACTGGTGTTATGCATTTCTGCAGAGATTCAGAAGTGATAATTCTGGAATTACCCCTCTGAACCCCTAATTTATAGATATTTTACCTATAGCTATGTTGAGTTGAGAGTGACACCCTTAAAGATAGTCTTTATCTTTTATAGTGTATTTTATTTTTAGAATTTACATCTAATTTAAACAATTTGGACCATTATTTGTTCAAATATTTCTGTTTGTTTCTCTTCTCTCCCCCTCAGGGTCTTTCATGACAGGGCTGCATAAGTTTGTTTCACCACTTACTGCTGTTATGTTCACTGTTTTTCAATTATTTTTCTTTCTGGGCTTTATTATGGATAGTTATTAATGCTACATCTTCCAGTTCAGTAATATTTTCTTCTGCCGTTAATCATGTCAGGTCTGGTTTCCATCTCTAGAAGTTGAATTTGGGTATTTTCATATCTTCAGTGTCTCTTTCTCAACGTGTTTATGCTTTTCTCTAACTTCTTCAACATATGGACAATATTAATAACATTTAATGTCTGTGTCTACTAATTCTGTCATCTCAATTATGGAGTGACTTCAGTAAGCCAGAACATTTAAAAAAATAATTTTCATATACTGTAAAATGGAAACCTCATAATAATTCCATGTGGATAGTGACATTACCTTTATTACAGATCAGAAAATTGAGGGTTACAAGGAATAAGAACCATAAAAACTATCACCTAGTTTGATATCTACAACAGAATCCAGTTTGATATCCACAACAGAATCTGTCAAAAATTAATAAATTCTTCACACCGTCTTTTCACATCCATTATGGTATCAAGGGAGGTAGAATTTGGGTCTCAGTAGGAAGTTGACACAGATGGAGGTCATGATGGGCAGGGAGCCGTGGAGAAGCATTAGAAATGGTGAAAATGCTGTCTAGTTATCAATGCTAACAAACCTAGTGATGCAGTGAGACCCCTAGTAAATACAAATATACCCTGAATAATGGACTTATGAAAAAACACAATTATGTATCAAAGTGAAGAACTTCAAATTGAGTCTGATTCTTACTTTTCTCTAGAATTGTTTTCAGTCCAGTCAAGATTACCATGACATTTTGTTCATTCTAGTAGTATTTATGTGTATATACCCAATAGTTTCTGACCAGTGATAAAAATAAGATTTAAAATCACAATTGGCATTTGTTTTAGCTCATCTCTTACATAAAACTGCACCAAAATGGTACCCAATTGTATTGCTATGGCACAGGATGTTCAAATCAGAGATTAGCAAACTTTGTAAAGGCTAAAGAGTAAATATTTTAGGCTTTGCAGGCTAAACAGTCTCTGTTATAATGACTCAAGTGGGCCATTGCTAAGCAAAGGCAGCCACAGATAAAATATACACAAATGTGTGATTGTTTTCTAATAAAAGTGTACAAAATCAGGAGGCAGGACAGATTTGGCCCATGGGTGTTTGTTTTCCGAATCCTGTGCTATAGGAATATTAAATATCCATTAGCCTCCTTCAACCCAAGATGTTTTTCCCCCTAGGCTTTCTAATTTCCATCCACTGTGATTTTTAACTTTCCCTTAGAAACTCAAATATTTTCAACCACCTCAATGTTTTTAGCTAATACTTAACCTTTTTCTGTGTTGAAGCAATGGCAGTTTATATACACGGCTCCTTCCCACCCTTTCAGGTCATCTCCTCAGAGAATCCAAGAGCTATCCTAAAAACCAATCAACATGAATTTTCTCCTATTAGAAGTCAACCTCTCCCTGGCTCTGAAAGGACACCTAATTGGTTTTCTTCACAACACATAAACTGGACTTCTGTTTGTTTATTCATGTGTTCATCAGTGAGGGTCCAAGGGGGGGAAAGAAACCACACTAGTTGTGGGGCAGATATAATTTAATGCAAAAAAAATATGCTAACGCAGGAAGTCAAGAGGAAACAGTGATAGGAGTCAGATACCATTGATAGGCCTTGGAAAACCCTTCAGTTTCTCTTTCTGGGTCTGGACATAATATCCTTCAGGTTTATCCATGCTGTTGCAGAGGATGGAAAAATATGAAGTCATCACTATTATTGAAATGTTAATACATAACTTTATTGAACCTTATGAAGATAAAATTATACACACAAAATGCAATTGAGAATATTTATCCAAAAGAAATAAATATGCAATGAACTATACATAAATACTTACAGCAACTTTATTCATAATAGATGAAATGGCAGGTGACTCAAATGTTTATCAACTAGTTAATGAATAAATAATTTTTGGCACCTCTGTAAAATAGAATACTACTCAGCAAAAAAAAGAAATGAACTGATACATGTAACTATATGAAGGAATATCTACAGCATTATGCTAAGTGACAGAAGCCCAGAATATTAATCCCACATATATCATGATGTGATTTCATTTATGTGACATTCTGAAAATATAAAACTATTGGGATAAAAACAGATTCCTAGTTACTGGAAGTGGGTGTGGGGAGAGGGATATTGTCTGCCATGGATCATGAGAGACTTTTGGGAGTGACTGACATGTTCCATATCTGGATTGTAATGTCTACATGATCACATTGTAGAAAGTCACCAATTGTATACTTTAAAAGGGAGCATTATTGTGTGCAAATGATAATCCCTTTAAAAGAAGACAACGAAGACAAACTAGCTTGGGTAGTTCAGGTGCTTTTCTTAGTTGTGGAAATTCTATAGACTCCCAAGTTATGTGAAAAAAAAAGAAAGAAAGAAAAAGAAAAAACATTTTATAGGCAGCATATAAATTTAGTATAATTCTCATTGGTGCTGCCACATATTATTGGCCAAGGGATGTAATGTCTCAATAGTCTAACCTACTCTTCTTTCACTTTTTACACTCAAGATCCAAAACCTTATCACCATTCTGCTCTCTGCTTCTATGAGTGCAATTTGTTTTAGATTCCATGTGTCAGTGAGGTCATGCAGTATGTTCCTTTCTGTGTCTGGCTTATTTCACTTAGCACAATGTCTTCCAGATCTACCCATATACCATAAATATATACAATTTTTATTTATGAAAACAACTCTATTCATTATCTTTGAGGCTCTCTTCAAACAGCGAACATATCCCTCCTTTGGCATGAGTGAACTCATGTCTCTGTTAATAAGGGAATTAGATAAAATTCTTTAAAAAATTCTCCTTATCAAGGACCTGATGTATGTTATATAACTTTATGCACATCTGAATGTCTTTTTAATACTATTTCTAGTCCTCTGGGACAGTCCCTCCACCTGCCTTTCTGGTTTCATTGTTGTATCAGTTAGATTGTGATTGGGAAAACAGCCCAGGCAGAACAGTTCAGTAGAAAGACTTTAATACAGGGAAGTAGTTACAAAAGGGCTAAAAAGGCAAATGGGATCCTGAGGCTTCACAGAGATTAGTGATGAGGGACAGAGGAGAGATGGACGTTATCAGAGAACGCAGCTCAGACTATTTTCTCTCTAGCAAGGGAAAGGACTCACGCTGGAGAAGCTGCAGACAGAAAGATGAGGAAACATTCCCTTTACTTTGGTGTTTGAATCTCCCATTGGTATGTCACGCTGGGGGAAGCCATCCAGGGACAGATACTTCGAAGGAGAGTGGAGAATGCATCAGAGAGCAAACGAGCCAATGATTAGTACAATCCCCCTCACCGCTCCCACTGTAGCTCTTTGTGGATTTCATTGTGCTTTATGACATGTTCAAGTCTGTGTCTTGGCTTGTTACCTGTGAGTATTCAAATACATAATTTTATTTGAGTTTTAAAGATGGACACACAAACATACATTTGACCCTGACAGCTGCTCAAGTTCAACATGATGAGTTTCATGAATAATTTCTTTTTGTTCACTACAGGGGCACTCGAATTAATGTCTCTAGACCAGCACTGAGTTAATCACGGTGTTGTTTTGTACACCTGAAACTGATTATAAAAAGGAAAAAAATTTCTATCTCACCCCTGAGATTTCAACCTTAATCTCCTACTACTTAAGAAAACTTGTTGTGTGTGTGACTCTTAAAGCACATGCAAATCAACATGTCCAAAATTAAACTTACTTTATTTCTAACATCTGCTCCTCTCCTGTGTTCCTGGCTGTCACCATCCACCCAGTTGACCCAGTGAGAGTCATGGATGCCACAGCCTTGACCCAAGGTTCACTATCAATCTGAGTGCCTCTGAATGAACACATCTCATAGATAAAAAGAATTATGTATTAAAGCACCCTCCATCACATCTTCCAGAATTCTCTTTTTAGTTTTACAACTGGGGGCAGAGGCTAGGGAAGCTGTTAAACATCCTGCAATGCAGAAGACAGTCCTCCCGGACAAAGGATTAGGTCCATCTGTCGGTTCAATATTGCTGAGAATAAGCAATAGTGCTGAACTAGAGTACTCGGAGAAAAGCAAGAAAAGCAAACTACCACATATCAGGTAATTACTAGGGAGCCTACAACAGTGACAGAATAACAAAATAATATTATAAACAGCTCTAGGTCAATGAATTTTAAAACTTTGATGAATAATCCTTTAAAGATCAAATTATTAACACAGGCTTGAGAAAAATAGTCACAATAGCTATTTATATATTAAAAGTTTTTAATTTTCAAATTTAAAATAATCGCACCTGAAGTAGCATATAAATTATATATGTGTGTGTGTGTGTGTGTGTGTGTGTGTGTGTATGTATATATGTATATGCATGCTGTATGAGCATGTATGTGTCTGTGTATATGTGTATCACACACAATTATACTGAGAGAAGGAAGTCTAAATAAATGAAAGAATATGACCATGTTCATTTATTACAGGGCTCAATATTCTTCAGATGTTAATTCTCCACAAATTTCTGTATATACTTAACAAAATTGCAATCAGTATCCCAGCAGGATTTATGGAAATTTACAAGCTGATTCTAAACATTTTATGGAAATATGCATAGTTTTCAGAGTAACCAAAACAGTTTTGAAAAAGAATACATTTAGGGCTACAGTGATCAATAGACTATGATACGGTATTAAGGGCAGACATGGATCAACGTAACAGGATAGAATCCAGAAACATATTTGTACGTACGTAAAAAAATGATCATAGAAAGCATTAAAAAAATAGGAGAAAAGGGATATAACAGCCATTTACATAAAATATCAAGGCAGAGAATATTCACTTTAACCAATGGTTCTCTGAGAAATAAATGTATCTAGAGTAAAAAAAAAAAAGAACCTACTTACTTCAAGCCACACACCGTTTTAATAAGAAATGAATCACAACCATTTCTTAAGAACAGGCAAAATGGAAGAGTTTATAGAAGGAAATAGAGGAGATAATATTTTCAGACTTATGGTAGGTAAATTTTATTTGATTGGACACAAACTGCATGAACCATAAAGAAAAAGGAAATGATAAATGAGACAGTTTATAAGCTCTTTGTGATTTCCCAAGTCTATGGTAAACTCATTTGTCCAAATGATATTGATAATTTCCTTTACTGATTGAGCGTCATGCCTTCTCTTTCTTTTAATTGTTTTTTGTATTGGCCATAATATTTTAGCATCTTTTTTCCATAACAATTCACTATTAGGTAAGATGTTTGCTCTAGGTTTATTTTAAAAGATATAGAGATATTTTAATAAATTAAGGGAGCTATATTACTAATTAAGAATTTTATTGTGAAAGAATTTTGAGTTTGTTACTGTTTTCTATATCATTATCATCATATGGTTTTTCTCTGTTATTTTTTAATGTGATTTGTATTGACTGATTTTCTAAATAAAACACTTGTATCCTTGGAATCATCTACATTGTTCAAAATACATAACACTTTTAAAATAACTCTAGCTTTGTGTCTTAATATCTTATTATTCTTATGCATTCTAATTTTCTAGTGAAGTCTCCAACTTTTCATTTATTTGTCCCCCTTTTTTTCTGTTCATTATGAATCATATTTATCACAGTGATTTTGGAGTCCTGGTGAGCTAACTCCAGTGTCTGAATTAAACCTGATTTAGTTTTTAATGTTTAGATTTCTCCTCATTTTCAGTCATGCTTGCTTGTGTTTTCAGCAAGCCTAGTACATTTTCCAAATCAAAATATGGACATTATGCATAAACATTGAACATGCTTCGTAGTAACATGTTCTCTACCTCTTATGAGGGTTTACAGCTCCCTCTGCTGGGCAGGTAGAATGGTGACTATTTACTATAATCCAAGTAGGGCGTGTGCTGACCTCAGTCTGCATTGCAGCCCTGGTGTGTCTCATTCTCCCTGGGACACGTGCCTGGTGCTTTATGGTCTTTAACCATGACCTTCTGTTCTGTATGACATCTCTTCCTGTTGTGTCCTAACTTCTAATTTGGTTTCCAGAGATAAGGATGCTTTTGTTTTCCAGTGTTTTCCACTTCCTTTTCAACTTCCCATATCGCGTGCCCATTATCCTGAGGTGGGGAAGACTGTTAGGTGTTAAAGCCCCGTTTGCCCGGTAAACGCGCTGCTACTTTTTTCTGGGTTCTTAACGCACGAGTCCAAATTGGAGACGATCTCGAGGGTCTCCACGTTTTCCAGACGATGCGGAGGCTAGCCCACCTGTCTGAGGTCCTTTGCTCTCTCCAGTCCTGGGCCTCTTGTCTCCTCTTTTCAGGATGTCTATGCTTTCTCTAAGGGTGTTACTATAACACCCTTTTTGGCAGCACTCCTATTTCTTTAGATCGGCCTATTCATCTGTTTTGAGCTACCCCACACCTCCAGTAAGAAGCCTCCAGTTTGCTTTCAAATATAAATACACATTTTAACCTTTTGACACAGACTAGTAAACACATCTATCCAGTGTTAGTAAGGGAATAGATTTTTGAAATTAGGAAATGATTTCCTAAACTGTTGATTTTATGAAACAAAACAAAACAAGGTGCCAGCTTAGTCAGTTGAAGGCTCTCTTCTGGGTCACAAGCTTCTCCTGTAGCCTAAAAGGGAAGGAAAAGGGACTTGGAATCTCTCGGGGGCCTCTTTTATAAGGGCACTAATTCCATTTATGAGGACTCCACCTCATGACCTAATCATTTCCCAAAGTCCCTGCCTCTTAATATCATCACCTGAGGGTTAGGATTCACAGTATGAATTTGGGGGGACACAAACATTCAGATCATAGCACTTGTCCACACAATAATGTGATGAAATGTGTTATTGTTATAGAAATAAAATATTCTAATAAATGTGCATTTCCTTTGCTAAATGTGAGCTGGGTTCCGGCAGAAGTAACGCCCTTTTGGAAGTGGTTAAAACATTGTTATATTACAGAATTACATGCTTTGATTTTGTAATAAAATATTTGATATATCAATTACCAGCTCATACAAAAGTGAGTTACTTTTCCTGGACCCTGTATTTATAGTCAGGACGCTTTATTATTCATCTTTGTAGTTTTAGTATCTAGCCTAGCATCATACATGTCAGGGATATTGAGAAATGTTTACCGTACTGCTTTATGGAAAAAAAACTCTTCAGTCTTTTGTTTTTGTTTTTGTTTTTTTTTTGGTGGCTCCCTGGCTGGGAATCAAACTCAGGCCGCGGTGTTAAGAGTGCCGAAGCCTAGCCACTACACCACCAGGGAACCCCAAAATTCTTCTGTCTTAAGTTGTTAGAAATATGATTTTTGGCTTCACTCTATCTTGTGTTTTTGATTCATCTTATATGTAACTGTACAATGCCTTCCCACTTTTTAAAGATTTTCCCTATCACTCCGCACTGCACCCAGGATGCAGTAATAATCTCCGTCCCTAGACTCAAAAATAAACTTCTCCCACCTCTGTTCAATTTTATTTCCTTTGCACTCACTCTAGTCATTGTAAATCTAACAGAGATTTCTAACCCTCTCCTTTATATAATTTGCATGTTCTATTTTAGCTCTCTTATTTCATATACTTTCCCCATCTTCCTAGCGGGGCTCAACACAGCATATTGGTCAGCCTCAGCTTACTTTATGCCACACAGAAATGAGTAATTTTCTATTGTACATTTTCACTCTAGAATCAAATTCAAACCCCTGAGCCTAATATACAAAATGTGTTAATACCTTGATTTTTAAAATTGAGTTTCTATCATAAACTCATAGACACTTCCGGTTCTAATTACTTTATATTATTTTTTCTTTGAGCACACCAGATTCCATGCCTTTATTGAAATTTGTCCTGTTGCCTGAAATTAAGTAGACTCTTGACTTCTCTTATCTCTCAGGTCCTTTGGAAAGCCTTCCCACCTGAGTCTACCGACTGCTTCTTCCTAGAGAAAAGTGTCACCTCATCTACACTACTTGATACCTATCGGCAGATAGGGAAACAGTCTCTTTTTTTCAATGGGACACTTGTGTTTCCTTATATTCCAACATAGTTGTATTTATTTAGAAATATTTTTGTGTATTTTTAAAATTATGAATATGAGATTCAGCCATGAGAAAAACAGTCCATTATGAGGAATCAGAGATCATTGCCAACAGGAAAATGAACCAACACGACAATTGGAGCAACTGAGAATCACATTCTAAGTCACACTATAAAGAAATAATAGGGAACAACGAGGGTGACAAACCACCTAAAATACCAAAAATAGATTTTTAGAACTCTGCCAATTAGAAAAGAGAGGGCAAAACTGTGTTCGAATAAGAGTTCGTTTTATTGTTTCAAATGTTGTAACATCATTCTCAAATTTTTATCGCCTTCCACACAGCAGATTCTCCCCGAGGCACCCAGGTTTGGAGCCTGAAAGGTCAACACTCTTTCTGTTTCTACTTCGCTTAGAATCCAGTAGGGAGGATGGCGACACACCGACACATACCAGTCCGAAGAGGGCTGGGAATGACTGTGCAGGACTCTGGGCGGGTATGTAGCACCAGGGCTTTGTTTTGTTAATTTTTATTTTTTGGTAGAGCTTGTTGTTTAGTCTGAGAAGGAAAAGGTGATTAGGAAGCATCTGAGAAAAGATATTGCTCTTGGCTGGGGCAAGCACTTGCCAAAACGAGTAGCTTTCACACGGATTCTCAGGGAGGGGGCAGATAGGCCACGCCAGGGAGGGCTATAAAACCATGAAAGAAAAATACGGGGTGTCCGTGCATCTAAGGAGTAGGATAGGTGTGGAATGTAAAAGCCAGATCTTTTACGGAATTGTAGAACTGGTTCCAAATTTTGGACTGCATTCTCATCACTACAAAACACTTGGAAGCAGTTGAAGTTTGCATTTCCTTTATAGAATTATTAGATGGAACACAATGGAATAAATTGGTTGGAAAGCTAACAGTGGATGCTAGGGACTAAAGGACATTATTGAAGGTGACGGATGTTGGAAGACCTGACTATATTTAACACGACGAAGAGCCAGCATTTATGGTTATCCATTTATTACAGTGATAAATTATAGAGTAATTTGAACCATATTGGATTACAAAAAAAGGAAAAGCAAGCTTTATTATATTTTTAAAGTAGAAACTGCCTGCCAAGTTTTTGATGACTAGAGAGTATAAAGAACCCAGCACTGAGCGGAAGATAACTTGAGAACCAAGATAAAAGAGAAAGATCATGTGAAAAAAATATTGTAAGGACATTCAGACTTCTAAGTCCTGAGAAGGGACAGGTACTTTTATATGCTTTTCTCATTTGTTTTAAAATTTTTATTTCTCTAATATTTAATATTGTTATTATTGTCATGTTGTATAGAGCATGTGGATGTATGAAAAATGAATCCAGCTCTACAAAAATAAATGATAAATAAATGAACCAAAAATTAAATACAATGTTATGCTGTAGGTGTCCAATTCAAACAAGATGTTCTAAAATGAAATTTAAATAATAACCTCATTTAAGAGGTTCTGGCTTGGTCAACCCTGTTTGTATTAAACACAAACCTATTGTAGTCAACTTCAAAAGAGCACATCTTAATTGGTAGGTTAAATAACTAGTGTGTGCTCAGGTGAAGGAAATCATGGTGACCCAAAAGATCCAGTTTGGGGGAGTAAGAAATATTTTACCTTTTTTTTTTTTAAAGCATTGCTTGTGTTTATTCTTTCTGTTGTCTTCAAACCTGCATTTATGGGATGGTTTCTCCACTTCCTCTTACAATGTGAAAAACAGGAAGGCTTCCAACTTAACCTATTCTAGAAAATTCATAACATTACAACTTTTGTTGAATTCGTCAGAGAGCCGAGGTCCCAGTGAAACCAGCTAACCCCAAATCGAAGGACAGATAGGCCACGCCAGGGAGGGCTCCGATGAGAAGGATTGCTTCTCTGAAGCAATTGTTAGATTCGGGGCCACGTTCCAGACAGTAGGAAGAATTTAGCTAAAATTTTTGACAGAATGTGAATGGTTGATTGGGAGCCAGTGAGAGGATATGGGAGCCCTGCACTGCACAGACAGAAGGGAGACGCAAAGGACATCCCCACCCACTTGCAAAATCTTTTCTTCATGGGCTTTCCTGAGTATCCACAAGAAAAAGTGGGGGAAAGGCCAGAGAGCAGAGAAAGCCTGGTGTGGGGGACCTGTGCTACCGTAGGAAGCATGGAGCCCTTCTGAAGCTGATGGAGGAAGAGCAGCTCATCCCCTGACCCTGAGGACAAGGAGGGAGGCCGGTGGCAGCCCAGCTCGTGCATGGAAAAAAAATCAGGGAGAAAGCCCTCACCCTGAACTCTGGGGTTCCAGGGACAGGTTCATTGCGTTTCGACTCCCAATTCATCCTCCCTTGTCCTGAGTGATACTGAAACATTTCCCCCCCTTAAAAGAACACTGGAGGAGGAAGAGGCCTTTCTCTCTTCCTGGTTCTGGTCTGCTCTGCTTCTTGTTGTTCCGCTGAGGGTCTGGTGTGTGGGCAACTAACGGAGCTCACCCCCATGAGGGTCGGTGGCATTCTGCAGGTCTGCCACCAAGAGATGCCTCTGTAAAGTGGCCCCACGGTCACCTTTGATGATCCTTCTGTGGGATCTCCCAGGCAGCTTCCCAGTGACTTTTTGTTGACTGCAGCTACTGTCGAGCCAGGTTCCTTGCAACACACCCGGCCGACGGCTTGACAATTTCCTGGTGGATTTCTTGCTCACCCACCTTAGCCTGCTGATAATGCTTTGGGGAAAACATTCACAGGTTGCCGCTCCTGGCCTGGGGTCCACCGTCCACCATCCTCACACCACCAGGGCTCCCGGGGTGGAGGGTGGGGTGGTGGTTCTAGTTTGCCAGCCCAGCTTATAATTTCTAGCCACCTGCTTCAGCCCACCGACTGTGGATCAGCTCTGACCAAACCTAATTCAGCAAATACATGCAAGAACCCCGTACACTCCAACGGGATCTGATTCCCAAGCTTGGGAAGGATGGTCCTCATTTAAAGACGATGTCTTCGTGGGGTACTTTCTCTCTCAGCAGTAGATGATTCTTTGGAGCTGTCTTTTATTCCCTCTTAGTAGTCAGTTCCTTGGAAATAGTTCAGAATCCTTCCTAAATGATACAGAATTGACGGGAGACAGAGGCACAAAGATGAGATTTGGGATTGAGTTGCTCCTGCTTTTATGACTGAGCCCGACGCATAGACTGAAACACTAATTTCTTACTTTTCAATTCCAAATTCACCAAATTGCCCTGACTGTGATGCTCTTTTTTTTTTAGTTTTGACAGTAGAGGGCACTGGAGGGACGTTCTAAACGACTGGGGCTTTTCTGTCCTGGTTCTGAAGTGCGCTGCATCCTCGTGCTGCTGGGAAGGTGGGCAGTTGTGGGTGACACCGACGACGGCTCACTCGGGGACCTTCAGCGGCGCTCTCACACTTGGTTTTACAGGCCCGTTGCTTTCCGAAAGAGTCAGCAGGACCATTTACAGTTTCCCCACAAGATTGGTAGCCCCAGCCGACTTGCCTGTGGTGGGTTAGCCTTTCCTCTCCCACAGAATGAAGAGTTCCCCAAATGCCTCACCTGACTGACTCCCCTAAGCTAAGTTCAATGGCTCGCCCCAAAAGGATTATCTGAGCCAGTCCCACGGGTTCTCCACCAGATTTCCTAGCCAATTTAGCAGCCAACATGTGGACGGATTCCCATTGAATGTCATGGGTGGCCCATCTGGCTACCCCATGTGCAATCGGGATTCACATGGTCAATTTCCTGGTTCTGGTATCTTCCAGCCAGCTTCCCAGCCAGTGTAATATACCCGCTGTCCTCAGTTCATCGCTTCCCAGCAGCGTGTGCCCTATTTAGCTTTCCAACAAGTTCAAACACACCCCAACAGGCAGATTCATGGCAGCTTTCTTCACTGCCTAGAAGCTGGTTTTCTGCCCTCCAGATGTGGCCTTCTGGCAATCTAGTAGGGAATTTCCAACATGCCATCCCCAGTTTATACTTCCTTGCCCACCCCAATCTCATCCCATCAGCACCCCAGTGCCAACTGTGGACGATCTGCTGCCTGGGAGTAAGTCAGGAGACTTCTCCACTGCCCGGTGGGCTGCAGTCAAGCCCATGTCAATGACGACTGAATTCCAGGGTTGGGAAGAGCCTGTGCTTCCATATTTGTTTCACTCCTGGATACTCCCTCTCAAGCGAAAGCTATTCTTTTGAGTTCTCTTCTATCTCCTAGTAATGTTTACTTTCTTGTTCATAATTAATCATTCCTATATTAAAATTCCCATTTCGTGTTATTCTGAGGTCTCTGTCTACTGACAGGATGTGACTAATACATTTGAAAGGACAGATTGATGTTAAACTAAAGAAACATAGAATGCCTTTCCTGCTCCACTACCTCAGCTAGCGTGTATCAAGTAACACAAAACAGCAGTCAACAAATGGGGGAGCCCTTCTGTGAAGCAGACTCAAAGGCAAGAACTAACACTGAAGTTAAAGCCAACATTGAGGAAAATCATGTCTCATTTTAAACACGGAAGAAGCTGAAAACTTTGGTATACTGGGAATGACCATAGCAACAACAAATTTAAACTGAGGATAATTACTGCCTTGACTAACTCATAATCTACATTAAAGTTTGTACAAGAGAGACAAGTTATATCCAGGTCTGGAGATGTGTGTGTGTGTGTGTGTGTGTGTGTGTGTGTGTGTATGTTTTTTTAAATTAAAAAATAGGCAATCAGTAGATTTGACACTGCTGAAGAAAGAGTCAAGGAATTTAAAAATTGGCGAATAGAAATTATCCAAACTGAAATATAAAGAGAACAAAGATGGGAGAAAAAAAGAAATATTGAATCTAAAAGTGTTGGAGAATATAAAATTATTTAAATATATGCAACTGATATACAGAAGGAGAAATGATGAAAAAAATATTTGAAAAGATAATTGCTGAGAATCAGACTTTTCATTAGAAGATATGCAAGTCAAAAGAAAATGAATTGAATTCTTAAAATTCTGAAGACAGAAATGTCTGTTGGACCAGACTTACAAAAAGCAAAAATAGTTTTCAAAAATGAAATGGTAGTAAATAACTGTCAAGGTTAAAAAAAAAAATAGTGATGGAAATCACTATCAGCAAATCTGTATGATGAGTGTTAAAACAAATTACTCTTACAAAACAGGGTATTTGATAGATATATGGATCTACAGAATGAAATGAAGTATGTTGGAAATGGCACAAATAAATGAGTTCCTAGAAAATAGCAACATTTGTCTGTATATAGTATATGAAAAGTAAAATGTAATACAAAATTAGTATAATGGATAGGACAGATGCTTTGGGAGTATATTATTGGAAGTCCTAGGATTATAGCCAAAGTGGCACCATATGATTTGGCACAATTAATTAAATACATATTACTATAAATCCAAGAATATTTACTGGGGACATATTAATTATAAAAGTTCTGACTAATAAGCTAATTGTAGATATAAAATGAAACAATGAAAAAATCTCAATCCAAAAGAAGCAGATAAAATTAAAATAAAAACATAGAACAGATGAAATGAATAGAAAACAGCTGGGAAGATTTTAATCCAACCGTATCAATAGTCACATTAAATCTCTATGATCGAAACCAGGAGTCAGCACACTGCATCCCAAGGCCATGCCCATTGTTTGCGTATTAATTATGGCTGCTTATGCACTACACAGAATTGATTAGTTGTGACAGGGACCTCACGGCCTGAAAACATGAAACTATTTATGATGTGGGCTTTTACAGAAAAGTTTACCATCCTCTGTTCTAAGCACATCAATGAGAAAAACAGAGATTGTTAACGTGAATTTAAAAGCAAGAATCAACTACATGCTGTCTACAGGAAAGCTGCTTTAAATATACAATTATATGGAACTAAAAGTAAAAAACTGAAGAAAATATGCTAGACAAACACAATACAATCTTTAAAAAAAATTCTAATGGTATTGTTTCTATCAGAATAATTAGATTTTAGAACAGGGGCTATTATTAGGGATAAAGAAGGATAAATAACTTTAAAATACAAGTATACTAGAAAAATACTGTTAGAACTTAAAAAAAAGAATTTTACATGAATATTTCAAACTTTAATTTTAGAAAATGATATGAATAGCAGAAAATCTTTAAGTGTGTAAAAGGCATGAACACCACTCTCAACAAATTTGACCTAATGTATAAAATATATGTATACATTTATACACACACATTATGTTTGTTTATGGTAGAATCAAAAAAGTATATCATATCCTAGGCCATAAAAAAGTCTCAATAAATTAAAGAGAATTTAAATAATATAGACTATATTCTCTGACAAGAGTGAAACTGAACTAGAGATCATAAACACAAAGATATATGGGAAATAGCCAAATACCTGAGATTTATACTCTACATTTAAAAAGAAAGCATGGATCAAATAACTAATCACAGATGTAACAATATTTTAAATGGAAGGAAAATTAAAATACAGCATGTAAAACTTATGGAATAATGCTAAGGTGGTGTTTTGGGAAAGTGTATAGCCTTAAAGTTATCAAATTAGTGATTTACACTTTCATCTTAAACTAGGAAAAGAAAAAATATAACCAAAAAATAATAAAAAAAATCATCAAACATTGCCAAAAATGTGGAATTAATCAGTGCCCAAAATGGAGTTAAATGTCCAAAATAAATTTGTTTTCAGTGTGCTATCGACGAATAGTTGGAAATTGCAATTTAAAAAAAGTATCAAAATTATGAACACTTATGTTTAAATTTCACTAAATAAGAACATTCTCAGAACTTTGAAAACTATGAAATATTAGTGAGAAAAGTTAAAGATGGTCCCAATAAATGGGGAAATATACTGTGCTCATGGATCAGAGGACTCAGTTGATAACTATTTATTGTTTGTCCAAAACCCTTCCAGGTACTGGAAACTTGATGGATCTGACAGCCTAAATGGAGGGAGACAGGCTGATAGAAAAATGATGAATAGTAGATAGGTAGATACATGTGTATGTATGTATAATTTCAGATAGCAGCAAGTGATAATGGAGAAAAATGACTGCTTATTTTACCTTGTATCATAATATATCTAACTACGATGAATGAAAGTTGCTTTCAGAAAGCGACTTTCCTTGTGTAACTTATGGAAGAATGGTGGGGGGTCTAGGTGTAAGGCAGGATTCTCTGTTCTCCTTTGTAAAACCTTTTAATTATCGGTATATTAAATTCTTATCATCAAAGACAAGACTTATAAAGTCAACATGTTTCCTAGAACAGAATTAGTAAATGTACTCTTAAATTGGAGGCATATTTCCATAGATTTCTGTAAGAGTAAATAGAAATTCTTTGCAGTTGAAAGCATGTGCCAGCTTGTCTAAACCCATCTTCTTTACAGTAGTTCACCTTTTTGGCAACTTTAGGTAAATATATTAAATATCTCTATTTAAGTCTATGTTTACAAATGTTCCTTACAGGTAGGTTCTTTTACAAGGAATGGAGTAAAACACATCTAATCACTTATCTGAACTTACCTGTGTAAAAGACATTTCTCCTCTGCAGGCCAAAGGAGAGTGTTTGTGTATGTGTTTTCCCAGGGTCTGTGGTACATGGATCAGGGGGTTGGAGAATGGGGGCATGACGCACCATCTCTCCTGCCCTTGTCTTCTGCTCAGGTTTTGTTTATGTAGAAAGAGGAGGGTTTATGAGATACGAAGCCCAAGTGAGTCGCAGAATTGGGGAGAGAGCGAGTCTCCATTTCATCACAACCTCACGTGCATCTCCGAGCACAAATGACGGGAGTGGGGGGAGGGAAGGGAGGTGGCCAAGCTGAGAACACTTGGTTCCCATGTAGCAGCAGGCCCACCTGTGACTCTCAGGTGAGTGGGGTTCTGATGAAAGGCACATGGCAGGCACCAACCTAAAGAGAGTTTCAATGAGTAAATATTTGAAAACAGTTCTGAACAGGTAATCCTTGATAAAAAGCAAATATCGTGGCAGACCCCGTGTTTAATCACGCCATGGCTTTCCATTGGTTATAGAACATATAACCAATGGAAAGTCATGGTATGATTAAATATATAGAAAAAGCAATAGTGAGCACTATACATGTCTATAGCATTTCCCCATTTCCCTCAATGATCATTAAATAATTGTGTGACTGTTGTTTAATATGAGTCTCTTATTTATATAAATTAGTCTTTAAATGCAGTGTCTTCTAAGAACAGACGCCATAACTGTCTTTTTCATTATCTTTTCCCCAGAAAACATCTCAGAACCCCGCCCACTGGTTGACTAGATGCATGATTGAATCGACGTTTGCCCTGAATTTAAATTGTTTCCCAGGAAGTAGCAGATGTGTATTCTCTATATAAAGTTATGGACCCCATGGTGGTGGAAAAGATTGACTTTGTGTAGAACGTCTCAGAGATATGAAACTGGAGAAACATCTAAATATAAGCACAGATGAGCTTCAATCTTCTCAAGCCAAACTTAGAGGTTTGGGGATGACTTACTGTTTGCCTGCGAGTTGCAAGCACATGGTCTGCCTTGCATTTAGTTCATCCCTTGAAGGGAATTCCTAAGGTGGATTCCTTCTACTTCTGTTGCTGCGCTGGATTTCACAGACTTCCTTGTGTACCTCCAGTGACTACTTCAGTTCCGGAAGCTTCTCTGTAGGAACTCTGTGGCTGTCTTTCAGCAACTCCAGTGATAAGATAACATTGGATTTTACCTTTCATTTCTAAATCTCTTGATATTTATCTTTTCTCTGTTGGTGCTTTCAACCCCTGCTATCTTCCTTAGATGCCTACTAATCTCTTCTGATAGTTACCATCCTGACAGACACCCCGGCTCTCCACACAGACACTTATCTGCTCCCTCCCACCGTCCTTATCTCTTGCTACTGCCTGTTCTCAAAAACCATATGTCCCTGAGTGTCAGGAAGTTCTGTCAAGTTTTATGAAATATTGTGAACAACATAATTGAATCCTCCTTGCTCACATCCTTATCCTCTTTAGATTTCCATATATCTTTACCCCAGGTGTTCCCGTAGTTCATGACCTTTGCTTATAAGAGTAATTTAGAGAATTTAAAGACTAATTTATATAAATAATTAATTATAACTTCTTAGGCCCACTATCAAATTGGCATTATTCTGTGTGTTTTGAATGTATTTTCCATATTTGTTTTGCGATCGTCTGGCAAAGTAGGGATTATTGTCCCATTTTCTAGATATGGAACAGCCAGACACTCTGAATCCCTTTTGATAGAGTTCACATTCCTCACATTTGGGGAGGCAACGTTTTCTCTCTAGACCAGTGGTGGCCAACCCTTTGCTTCCGTGGGCCACAATGGGAGAAGAATTGTCTTGGGCCACACATAAACTACACTAACACTAATGATAGCTGAGGAGCTAAAAAAATGAAAAAAGTCACAAAAAAATCATAATATTTTAAGAAGTTGTGTTGGGCTGCATTCAAAGTCATCCTTGGCCACAGGTTGGGCATGACTGCTCCATAGAATCCTAGAAATAAATGATCATGTTTCCTCATTATCTGCATCTCTCAGAAATATGAGAATAACCGAATTCTTCATCTTGGTCACATGTGGAATGGGTAAGTATTTCCACAATATTACTTTTAGGTATGCTGGGAAATACAGAAAGGAAATTTTCAGGGTTTTCTCTATTATTTTCAGGGGTTTCTCTAGTCAAAAACAAACAAACAAACAACAACACTAATAGGTAAGTCCCAAAATTTCCCTTAACTGCAAAGAAGGGTTTAATTATGACTAAACTTAAGAATACAATTGGGCTTGATCTCAGGGCTGATGCCTTCAGGCAACAAAAGTAGCACTGGATTCGTATTTGTGTCTTTGAAACTATAGTGCGGCTTTGTCCATGTCCCCACTGTATCTGCCCTTCTTAAAACTGTTCCCTACACTGCCACTTGCTAGAAATTTCTAAATAGAAATGTCCTCTTATCTTCATGGACAACCCTTCCGGGGTTCTCCTTTACCGTGGTTAGGTGTGGAGTTTTTACTGTGACATACCAGATGCTTCAGAATTTGTAACCCACCGGGTCTCCATGCAGTTAACCCCCTCTGCTTCAGCTGCTACCTTCTGTGTCCCAGCCATGTGAGTGACAGTTAGTTGTTCCCGTACAGATTGCTATGCTTATCTGTACTGTTCTCTTTACTCCCATCTCTCCTCACTTCTGTCCTCAGGATCAACTGCTAGTGATGGAATTGTCTTATCCTTCATGTGTGTGAGGGACAGAAAACAGTTGAGAATATCTGCATAATTGTGGTACTATTAAGATACTATATAGCAATGAAATCTTTGCTGTGGTAAAGCTTCCTCTATTACACACATTTGTGTCACAGTGGCAGGCACAGAGTCGGCGCTAAGTTGTTAGTAATTGACTGTTCAGTTTGTGATTTCCAGGAGAGGTTTCAGGGACGTCCTCTCACGCCACCATCCTGACCCACTGTAAGTTGTTAGTAATTGAATGGGTGAGTGTTAAGTTTGTTAGAAAGGCTTGCACAATAGTCTTTCTTTCCTTTTAAAGATGCTCCAGTATTTGAGTTTTTCTTTCCTTAGAGAGGACACTGTAGAAATACAAAAAATGATCTTTATTAATCCATGGTGCCAACTCTATCTTGCTTCTATTAACTTGATTAACTTTAAATGACTTTTAGATGTTTGAATAATCAATACAAATACTAAAAAATAGAAGAGGGACCAACCCAGTATGTCTTTGTTAAGAAATGACAAACCCAGGGTGTTTTGAGAGAAGAGTGGATTTGATGGCATTGAGAACTTGGTTTGTGCCCTGTTAGGAACAAAAATTCATAAGATCACTAGAAGTATTATTCAGGGTTCTGGTTTCAGCAGTTCATAAAATTCAGCTCAAAAGAGAATCGCAAAGGGCACCTTCTCATCCAAGATTTGCAAATTGCATAGTCTTCTTTACAAGCTCCTTTCTGTTGGAGTGACTCTTCACCACAGTCATTCCCGGTTTCTAGTAATTTTCTGTCTGCCTCCACTGTTTCATCTTTATGTTAATGCCAGGTCTGCTTGATGGTGCCTGCCATACTGTCTCTTTAAAATAGTGTGGGGAGTAGGAACAAAACAACAAAAGTCTTGAGTTCATCATTTGAATGAATTAAAGAATTAATGGAAAATGTTATAGTGAGATGAACTTCCATCCCCAATTGGCCCATAAGGACCTCTCATTTCCTAACAGCAGCGTTTGTATTTCCTTTTTAGCCTTAATTGGAATAGTCATTACAACTTAATGCAGCGGAGTTTGTATTCTTCTTTAAATGGCAGCAGGTAAACTGTTTATCCGTAAAAATTTGGAAGATATTACCTTTTGGGAATTGAATAAACAGCCAATATTTACCATAGCCCTACTACATATCCAGTACCATGATGAAAATAAGGAGTAAAAATATGGATGTATTTTTCACTGCTCTGAAGCAATTCAAAATTAGGCAGAGTCATGGAGTGGCACATTTATGAATTAACAATTATATTTTGAAAAGTACATAGTGTGATACCCATTATATACAAGTCTAGGAAATGCAAACTCATAGAGATACAGATGATACAGATATAAATACTAGACGTATGTAAAGAGTATCACATAGTATGTATCCTATTTTGGTCTGGCGTCTTTCACATAGGATTTTGAGATTGATCCATTAGGATTGCATATCAATAGTTCTATTGTTTTTTATTGAGTATATTCCATTACCTGATTTTTATCACAGTTTGTTCATTCTCCTCTTATAGGACATTTAGGTGGTTTCTAGTTTGGGGGTAATACAGATAAAGCTACTACAAATATTCATTTTCAAGTCTGTGTACGGATAGAGTCTCCCTTTCCTTGAGTAAATGTAAGGAGTGGAATCCCCGGATTGTAGGTACGATCAATGTGCATTTGACATTGAGGAAACTACCAAATCATTTTACAAGGTGCATGATATATATTACAAACACACATATACTGTACACTTTGTAAAACTAACAAGAGTTTTATATAAACAGATTGAGAGGGAGACTTTATTTAAGCAACTGGCTCACGCCCTTATGGGGCTGACAAGTCTGAGATCTGTAGGGCAGGCCAGCGGGCTGAAAACTGAGGCAGGGTTTTTACGTTACTGTTTTAAGGAGGAAGTCCTTCTTCTGAAACCAGTCTTTGCCCTATGTCTTTGGATCAGATGAAGCCCATATATATTGTGAAAGGTAATCTCCTTTACTTAAAGTCAACTGGTTGTAAATACTAATCACATCTTCACAGCAACATCTAGACTTGTGTTTGACAAAACAACTGGACACTGTAGCCTACCCAAATTGGCACATAAAGTTAACAGTCTTACAATACACTCATTTACACACACACTACTGTTATCCTCTTCTTTAAGGGGACAATCTAGAATCACATTTATTAATAGCATCTACCTCCAGCTCTAAGTACAGAATTTTGAGGTGATTTTCATGCCTCTCAAGATCAAATATAACTCCTGATTATCCTAAAGCCTATGGTTAAAACATATAACCACCAAAAACCTTTCAATGCATAGAGGTTGAGGGAGACAACTATTAAAACTCCAAGGTCAGGCAAAGAAAATACAGTGAATGTGGGTGTATGGAAGACTTCACGCTACTTGCTAGGGTAGGGAAAAATTCCTCCTCTGATGACAGCACAAGTTCCTTGGTTTGACAATCTGTCAGTGTAGAGTTAAGCTTCCTGGGATAATTGTATTTATCTCTGACCATCCAATGATGTAACTCAGGGCATTTTAAATGAACATAATGGAAACCATCCATTTCAATTGGCTCATTATTCAGTCCCAGGCATTGCTTTGCAGTTAAAAATGAAACAAAACAAAACAAAACTCAGGCTGTTGTATGAAATTGTCTGGAGTTTCTCAGGCATAAATGTAGCACCCCATCAGACAGCTCGTCGGTTTGATTATAATAAGCATCAAAGATTAGAAACTAATTATGGAAATGTTGTAAATCCATAATTATAAACTCTGGATCGGGCACTTATTGTTTCTTTTTCTAGGCAATAGTTTCAGTCCTTTCTATTCTTTCCTATAGCCCTAGAGTAATGATAAATCCATTCTTGTTTGTATCCAGAGACAAAGCAAAATGATAGGCATGGGTGATGAAGCATAGCTCAACATTTCCTAGTCACAGGGGTGCATCCCATGAAATGGAAGCTGTTATTACCTCTACCTTGTGGAGTTAAGAGCAGGGGATGATAGGAGGGTGGAATAAAAAGAATCAGCATGGTATGTTTTTATAAATACTCCCAGATCCAAAAATTCATACCCACTGCTCTTGCTTAATTGTCTGTTTGCACGTCACCTTAGAGCAAAATGTTTTGTTTTCTTTGGTTTAACTCCTGGAGACCAAAGGCTTATTTGATCTTCTATACTCTAGGATTGTTGGCATCACATAGAAAGTCTCTCTCTCTCTCTCTTTTAATTTTTACAAAAATTTCAATTATAGTTGACATACAATATTATTAGTTTCAGGCATACAACATAGTGATTAGACACTTATATACCTTACAATGTGATCAGCCCTAATTAGTCTAGTCCTCGTGTGGCATCATACACAGTAATTATAGTATTACTAACGATATTCCCTGTGCTGCACTTTACATCATCATGACTGTTTTTATATCTGGCAATTTGTACTTCCTAATCCCTTCACCCTTTTCACCCATCCTCTCAAACCCCTTCCCATCTGGCAAACACGGTTTTTTCTCTGTAGCTGTGAGTTTGTTTCTGTTTTGTTTGTTCATTTCTTTTGTTTTTTAAATTCCAAAGTCAGATGAGGTAGCTTAGATAGAAGTTGGTTCTTTTCTATGAGGATTCTACTGAAGACTGTGAGAAACAGCTAACATAGCCCAACATCTGAGATATTTCTACCATGTTCTCTACCCTTCTAAGTTTGGTGTGCACATGGACTGAAATCAAATAAAAGTTTCACCATCTCTTTTCCTAATGTGTAACCAGTGGAGGTCTCTCTTACTTCTCCCTTCAAAGGATTTTCAATGTATCTTATCTCAATTAGTTCCTTATTTTAAATTATGTTACTTTCAACACTGCAATCCTTGTCTCAATTCTATATACTTGCATTTTGTTAATTATTTCATTCAAAAAGTCAATAGAAATCTAACCCAAGCCAGCTAAAATAAGAGGATTTACTCGCTCTTTGGTCTTGGAAGGTTAGGAGTAGAGAAACTTTCAAGTCCGAGTAGGTGTAGAGACATGAATAATGCTGTGAACTTTCTCTTGTTCTGCTTTCTTCTAAGTACTCACATCATTTCAGCAAATCCAGTGTGGAACAAGTTTGCAGAAAAAGTGGTTGGAATCATGACATGTTCAGAAGGGACCTTGTCAACCAAGTCAAGGGGTCAACGTAGAGGCAGTAGATTCCTTTGTGAAAGGGATGTAGATTCGAAGAATGCAAAGGAGGTTGGCACGAGCAAAGGACAAGGCAGACAGAAAAACACTTCACCTATTTCAAAGCTTCTGCTGAGGCTGATTCTGCTCTCGTAGGCACAAAATCTCATTATCTCTGTCTCTCTTAGTGGTATCTTATAAGGACAATGACAGAGAATGGACTTCCCTTTGATTACCATGGGAGCTGCCTCATCAATGAACAAAAACTGAAGTTTGGAGGTAGGCTTCTTCCTTTGCCCAACGAAAGCTCCTCATTCTGGGTAAGTGCTGGAAATGACCTTGCCACCAGAACTTGGAGGAAGGGACTTGGTCCCTGTAATTCAGGGCCCGTAGTGCAGTAACGACCAGTGAGGCAAAGTCTGAAGAGGCAAACGTTGTTGGATGGGTTTTTAAAGATGACTTCTCTTATTCTTGTTTATTTGACTGCTTGCTTTTTCACCACGATTAATAATGCTTTCATACAAGTGCTTGAATTTATATTTTAGACCACGTTTTAAGTACTCCCTCAGAACAGATTCTTAAGCATGAATTTACTGGATCAAAGGATACAAACATTTTTATGCCAAAAAACTAAAATTGGTAAAGAGCACAGATAGCACACACACACACACACACACACACACACACACAACTATATGTGCAGAAGTGCAGGCATTGTCAATGTAATGAGAATGGTTACGTGGCTGGATACTTTCTGGACAGCCTGCGTTGATTTATTACATATTATACTTGTATACAAATAATATTGGGTTTTACTTGCACTTGGTTGATTGATGATGAATGGATATCTGTATACACATGCTTCTTTCTGAATTTTATTTGTGTGTGTGTGTAGGTTGTCTGTTTTCCATGGAGGTGTTAAAATGTGTTCACTACCTTCTCAATATTATTGCAAACACTTCGCCAATATGGTTGAGCTTTAAAATATTATTTTTTTCCTCTTTTTATGTTCTATTAATAAGCAAAACATATTCCTTTTTCATATAGTTTTTTAAGTTTGGGGATAAAAAAGAACTTTTATGAATGTAGGATTCCTGCCCACACCCCCAAATCCCTGTCACACCACCCCGAACCACGTGCCCTTCTTGTAAAGTAATGTATTCTCTCTCATCTCAAATAACAGGGAAAGAGAGGGAGAGAAGAAAAATACACAATTTTTTCACTGGTTATTTCTGGGTAGTTGGCTTTAGGGAAATTTTAATTTTCTTTTCTATCCTTTAACATAAATGGACTGAATTTTACAATCAATGAAAGTCAAACTAAAATTAAAGGTCCCAATACTCAGAGAGCCGGGATCAATGGCTGGGCCGAGTGCAGCGGGGCCTGGTGGGGCAGAGGGAGCGTACCGCAGGGTGCTCTGCACGGACATGCATCCAGGGGGCACTGAGAAACCCAGGGGAAGGCCCTGTGCTTCTCCAGGCCACTTGTGCAGTTCTTGCAGGCGTGTCCTTCAGGTACAAACTGCGTGCTGTGGAAGTCATGCCTAGCTAGAATCCCAGGAGTGACATCCATCCAGCTGATGCCACAGGAGGCCACCATTCTCCTGGCTGAGATGAAAGTCCAGCATCAGAAAGGTGCCAGGTGCTGACTGAAAGCAGCTACAATTTTTCTCCTGGTGACACTCCAGTGGCTTGGGATGGTGTAACAGTCATGGCTCCCAGATGTAGTTTGTGGTCAGTATTCTTCTTTCATGATGGTTTCTCTTTATCTGTTAAGAAAAACATAGCAGACCTCCACGCTCTTCCTGACGCTCCAATATTTTATAGGCAGTCTCCTGGAAAAGCAGGGTCTGGCTGGGTCCCAGCAGCTGCCATC
This sequence comes from Lyroderma lyra, assembly GCA_004026885.1. Lineage (NCBI taxonomy): Eukaryota > Metazoa > Chordata > Mammalia > Chiroptera > Megadermatidae > Lyroderma > Lyroderma lyra. The sequence continues at coordinate 98,892 of PVJL010001530.1, forward strand.
TGCTGCTGCCCGACACTTCCCAAAATGTCCCTTGGGGTGGAAGAAATGGTGAGTGTTTCAGATGTTGGGGAGTCAGGAACAACAGAAAACTGATGAGCAAGCCTATAAAAAAAACTGAGTCACTGAGATGGAGTTGAATAAAATGGGCTAGAATTTTGTGTTTGGAAAAAGGAGAGAATAATCTTTCATTGTCCTTAAAAGTAAAGATTTGATTTGACCATGTGGAGAACAATTGTGTCTTTGTTTCACAATTTTGATTAGAAGGATAATACCCAGTGCACTTGGCTAGGATGCTACGGTAGATTTCACAAAGAGCTTCTTAGCTTGGACACTGTCTAAATACTGTCTGATAACAGGAAGAGATTTAAGGTGTAGAGGTAGGTCATGTCTGATTTACAAATTTAGTAAGTTATGAGAGCGCATCATTCATAAAGGAAAAGAAAGTGACCAGGAGATATGCTAAAAGCAGCATAGTCCCTCGGTCCCATGTATTTTATGTAGTAATTACTAATAGTTTCATAGAAACTCACGACTGACTCAAGACACAAGCGCTTACTAGGACAAAGAGGACCTGGAAACAACACAAAAAATAATGACAAAAATTATTAAAAGCATGTGAACCACTGTGAAAGCCTAAAAGGATTTACCTGAGATGTTTACTGCTTGCTGCACCTGCCTGTCAGCTTTCTCACCTGTGAAGGAAGGCGTGGAAATGCATGGAGGCATTTTCCTTGCATGGAAATCCATCTCATTCTCTATCTCTTTGCTGTCACTAGACAAACCTTCCCGTGTATTGAGAATTTTCAGTTCAACCCTCTGAGAACTTTCTTCAGGACACCGATTCCTTCTTTATTCCCTTCCCCTTTCCCCTCTGTCACTTTATTTCTCGCTTTCCTATATTTTCAATCTCTTCTCTACTGACTTTTTTCTCTTAGGGAATAAACATGCTGTCATTCTAGAGTAGTGATCATTAAAACCAATTTTCTTTGAAACGTCGTGTCTCTGGTTCTATTGTATTATCCCTTTCTTTGACTTTTAAGTTAGACTCCAGGGAAACTGACCCTCAAATAACTGTGTTAACTCACTGTTCACAGCACAGCCATGACCCACAAAGGCAGAGTGAATGGGGCAGTTTTGATGCAAAATCATTTCTAACTCACTTAGGTATGAAGGAAGGCCCACGTTCACTGGAAATCTCCAAATCCTTTCTCCAATATGAAATTCAACTTCACGAGAATAAGTTTATGCCAAATGAGGTAAAACCTAGCAAGGTAAGTCTGTACACTACAAATCAGCTATGCAGCCACCCCATCTTGGAATATTTAATTCAGCTTTTTTCACCTCGACTTTATTCAGTCCCCGGCTCTCCTAGCACATATGTGGTCCATGCAATCATTTCGTATTCACTCTTCAAGTTTTTGTTAGTTATGCTTCCCTACTCCACTGACTCGACTTTTACAAGAATCATTTCATTGGCCGGTCTGGTAGGTCCCTGTTGGCCTTCAATTTATTTGGCTTCTCTATGGTATTCAAAACTTCTTAAAACTTCTTTTCTATCTACGTCCACAAACCACGATTTTTCTTCTGCTTTGTTTTTCCTTAGCCTCTTCTCAGTTTGTCTTTCTGTGAGCTAAGTTGTTTTAATCTGCACTTGACATTCTCTTTTCATGCAGTATAGTCTCCACAGATGAGCTTCTGAATTACCTCCTACAGTTTCACTTATGGTTTTATATGCATTATAATACATATAGGTATATGTATACATATTTATATAGTTATATGTGGCTGTAAATACAAATATGTGCATACATGAAAGCTGTCCGGAAAGTATCCATGTGATATGACAAATAGGGACATTTATGGCTGGATTTTTTTCTGGACAGCCCTGGTATATACATATAAATGTATTTAAGTTTATACTTATATATGAAACATATACATATAACATATTACACGTTTCTGGACTAGATCTCTTGTCTGATACTGTGTGTACCCTATACAAATAGTGTAATTTGTTAATAATGTTTAGATCGACATAGGATGTAAATATATTACAATCTCAGGGTAGGATTGTTATGTGAAAACAAGGGAAGTGCTTTCCTTTCTATTTTGCTTTGTTTGGTTACAATAATTAATTTATTTTTAAATTTAAGTAACATTGCATGAAGAGATCAGCTATGAATTTTTTTTAAAAAATGTGAAATACTCACCACTGGATATTTCTATTTATTCAGTCTCATAAGTATCATCCTTGTTCATTTCCTCCCATACCTCCTCTTCCTCTCTTATTTTTAATGATATAATTCTCTGATATTAGTGGGGTATATAACGCGGCAGATGAACACATTTCCCAGGATCCTTTGCAGCGAGGTGTGGCATATGACTAAGTTTAAACCATGAGATGTGAGCAAAAGTGATGTGTACAACTTCCTGATCACTTCCTTAAATAAGAACTGTGAACTTCCTTTTATGTTCCATAGCAGTGGGACTTGAACATGGGACCAATAAGCTGGTGCTTTCATAGTGCAGACAAGGCCAAACCCCTAAAGAGCAATGACATAGATACAATTAACTTGGAACCCTGGACAACCTTATAAGGCAGAGTTGCCTGCCCATTTGGGACAATTTTGGACTATTAAATGAATGATAAATAAAACTTCCCTCTTGTTAGAGTAATTGTTTTAGTGTCTTTTTGTTTTATAGCATCATAGCCTGTACCCTAGCTAGTATACTTTTGCTATGTAATGAATCTCCTCGTGGAAGGTCACTAAACTACTGACTAAATTTGTTGAACTCTCAAATAGTGAAAAGATTGTTTTTAATGACATCGAGATATGTGTGGAATTAATGGTGTTTGGAACGGGATGGAGAGAGACCCAGCTATAACCCCTTGAGATGACTGACAAAAACCATGAGTATAAACAGTTTGCTTGAGAAAAAGGTCAGTTCTGCTCAAATCATTGGTTTCATCTGTTGGGATCTGTTGGAATATCTCAGGAACTGCTACAAAAGTCAAGATTCTATTCTGACCAGAAATAATACATCCTGTTAACCTAGGGAGTTCACAGACCACTGAGTTGAGCTCCTAATCTTTTCCCCGTCTCTTAGCATAATACAAGAAACTCCCTCCTGGTTTCTAATATTACAAGGATTTATCTTCCAAGGAGGCTGTTTCTTTTTTTTCTCCTTCTTATCTAGAGCAGATGAGAGGCAGGAATAATAATAAGCAATACAAGTCCGTAAGTATGTAATGCATGTACTTACCTGAATGTCTATCTCCTCAAAAGGTGTGATTATGTTCAGTAATCACAGTTGAAATAGTAAGAGTCTGAGATAGGAGACAGTCCTCTAGCCAGGTCACTAACCAATGGATAGTCCACAGACTTTGTCAGTGTATCCGAGAACTTTATAATCAGTATACCCAAATTAGAAAGAGTTTCTGCCTTGTGAAACTCACCCCTGTTTTTAATTCCTTTCTTTGTGACGTTGGGCCATATTATTTACCATCACTGAACAACTTCTAAATATCCCTCTCACCACATGATACCATGCACAGGACGTCACATTAGTTCATTTCTGATGAGCGATTGCAATTGTGTTTTTACTGGTCTCTGCCTACAGTCTTATTCCAGCCCACTCCAGTCATCTACCTCCGTCCTGAAAAGGTTGCATCGCCCTGTGACAATTGTTTGTTACTTTTCTCCCACCTAAACCTTGGTATAGCTGCTCATGATGCTTCCTCATTGGGCCACTGCCTTCCTCTTTCTATTTTCTCACCACATCATCCCTGTACTCTATCCGTCATCACACCGTCACTGTCTTGTGTTCATCCTTCACCCTGGGTGCTCTTCCTTGAATTTACCTTTCCAGCTCCATCTGGCAGTAACCAAGTCAGAAGGAGCCTCTGCTGTGACACTCCCTGAACACCATGTCACCTCCTTGAATCCCCACGTATTTAACTACTGGCCCAGTTAAATACGCCAATACCACCATTTTCCTCTTTCTGTAGATTATGCAGATTCGTCATATTACCTGTAATATTGAAATGCTTTTGTGAATTTCTTAACAAAATGCATTTCTTCACCCAACATATTTCTTGGCACATGACAGATACTCAGGAAGTGTTTGCTGACTGCAAAACTGAATTAGTGAGGAAAGATGATGGAATTACTCTTTTAGCAAATATGAAATAGAAGGCTGCTGGTTTGAGTCATAAAATTTAACAATCTCAGCGAGCCTTTTATTTTATGACTAATATTAATATGGTCAAAGGATCCTTTAGTCAAACAACCAGTTCCCTTAATTCGCCAAGTTTAACCCAAACGTGTACTTGATGAAGTGGGATGGATTGAGAAGGCTGAAGTGAGGGATGTGGAGCTTTGATTTGAGGACATGAGGCCTGCCTTCAATCCCTCCTCTTGCCCCTAGCTTCCCTCCTTCTGCCCAGCTCTGCACCAAAGCTCCTCCGGGACTGGCAGTGTTGTGCACGAATCGCCCATCTGTCTTTGTGCCAGCAGAGGGGCCCCTCGCTCTGCACCGGTTTTCCAGACCCTCTGTCAGGGAGCTGGCAGAGACTAGTGAATAGTTCTTAATTTACTTATTATGACAGCAAAATATAAACTGGCCTAACAACCCTTTGCAGAAACCTTCAGACAAAGTTAAAACCATCATGATTAATATTAAGCATTGTAAATTGTCTTAATAGTTAAAATGAATAGTTACAACTATTTCTAGTTGTAAGCAAATATGGAACATTTTTCAATCAGCAAAATTTGGAAAGCAGTTTTTTAAATACTGAAATGTTGGAAAACAGGAAAAAATCTTCAGGAAGATTAAAAAGAAATCATTATAAAATTACATCACGTATGAAGTAAAATTTTAGTTAGAGTCATACAAAAATTAAGAAGACCAAGTAATCTCCAGGTTTGACAAGTTGAACATCCCTTTCAAATATTTTTATAAGTTGATATTGATTAAATGTAATTAACAACATTTTTTAAATAAGATTTTACATTTATGAGATTAGTCATCATCATTAAGATTTTGGTAGATTGATAGATTCGTTAAGTCGGATTTTCAACAAAACAATGCTTTAGTGACTTAATTTTTACAGGGTTGACCTTTGTCCCGTATAGGCAAACTAGAGCACTCTAGGCTACAGGATGTGGATAGTGATGGCCAAGTTGGAGAAAAGACAGCAGTGTCTTCTGATTGCAATCTTCTTCTTCCTGGTATAATGCACTGTCCACGTTGCTGCTCCTTGTAGCCACAAAACATAAAAGAAGTTAATTCTCAGATAAAAAAAAAAAAAAAGAAGAAGAATGTTTCAATCATCAACACACTAGAGCTTTAAAATACAGTGAAGTTGAGCAGAATGAGAAAACAGAAACAGAACTCATGGGTCATCTATCAAATTTACTTTAATTAGAAATAAATTAATAAATGTTAATTTGAATTTTAAAAAAGTAGCTTTCCCAAACCAATGCAAAGCATAAGTTTCCACAGTTCACTTCTCACTTCAGGTCCCTCTTATCCTCTGCCTCTATTTCATCTAGGTCTAGGATGTCAAGATTCTTAGACCCGATGTGGGTGATACAGCTCTTTTCATTTCCCACGCTTATCCTAAAATCCATAGCAGTTCTACCAATGACACATTGGTTCTAGGTTCTACATGTGCTCTAGTCTGGTGAAGTTTTTGATGTTGCCATATAAAAATTCCTCTCCCATTCTACCCTGTATTCCCATTACACCTTCCTCAGCTTGACATCAGGCAGAGGTTAGCAACAATAATGATACTTATATTTATTTTATCGTTACGTGACAATTATTTGGTAAGTGCTTGAAATGTTGGATCAGGGCAGTGAGTCATATGAAGTTCCCCCAAAAATCAGCAGGCAAACAGCATCCTAAAGCCCATGAATACCTCAGTTTTCAGACCACAGAGGTTTAACCACAGGAGTTTCTACCACATCTTAGTCTCAAGCAGAACTGAAGGATTTCCTCTCTAATTTCCTGTATTGGGCAACTATTCTTTGTAGACTCTAAAGGGCAGGCTGGTAACTGAATCATGGTTGACAAACTTAAAGATTAAAGATAATTTTCATAGGCTGACCAGACATCCCATTTTTAATGAGACAGAAAACAACAGGACTGTCCTGTTTCAAATGGTTATGTATGGTCAGCCTACTGGCACCTTGAATTTAGCCCAGTGAGACTAGGTTGACCAGATGATTGAAACAGGAACAGGGAAGTACCGTTGTTTTCTGTCCCATTTAAAACAGAATGTCTGGTCAGCCTAATTTTTCAGCAAATGACAGATTAGCCCAACAACACACTCCAACCAAGGGAAACTGAGTCCTGGTAGTAAGCAATGCTATGTGTTACTGGAATGCTGTTGAAATAATGATGGAGAGATGGAAATGTATGGAAAGATTCTGCAATCACCTCTTTCTTTACACAGATATTTAAGGAAACTGAAGCTTTATCCAGTTTTTAGTATCAGTTTCTGCAGTTCTTCCTGCCACTTACAGACTCTGATAAAACACATGGGAACTTGATTTGCTCTGGGTCGCCGGTGATATCGGTATGCTAAAGGAAGTGGCACATATTCAAGCAATGCAGGCCGGGTCCAAATCCCCAAATTAGTTGTGGGGTCAACTGGTTGTAGAATTCTAAGCCTGTTTAGATGATTCAGTCTAGTATAACACATTCATTTCACATTTTGTGAGATTTAAACCTAGAGACTATAAGTGACCCTTTCAGAGATAAAAGAAAGTGCTAATTTTTGCCGTGTTAAACATTGAGTTGATAGCTTTTAACATTTGTTTACCATTAACATCATCCTAGAAATGCAGTATTATTTTCTTAGTTTGAAAGACAGAAAACAAAGAATTAGGAAGTTTAAATAACTGAGGTCACATGGCTTCCAAATGACAGAGCCACATTTGGGATTCAGATCAATTTGATTTAGCTGTCACCTTATTATAATACAAAAGGTCTGACAAACTGAACATTCCTTTTATTAATAAACTTCAATGATTGACCACTACAAACACAGGAGAGAGATATCTAAATCAGCATTTCACAAATGGCAAATGAGAAGAATGGACCAAATTAAAAAGACTGACAATCCAAGTGCTGTCAAGAATGTGGAGTAGCTGCAACCCTCACACTTTGCTGGTGGAAATGTAAGATTGTGCAATCACTTGGGGAGATACTTTAGGAGTTTATTTTGAAAAGAATTAAAGCTACAACTATATTATAACCCAATCTTTTCTCTCCTAGGCATTTCTCCAAGAGAAAAGAAAACATATGTCCACACAAAGATTTGTACATAAAAATTCATAGTATCTTTAATCATAATGCCTTTAAATGGGAAACTATAGTCTCCCATCAATGAACAAACCGATTCTGGCACATCCATACAATAGTAGTAATTAGGCAATACAAAAGAATAGGGTACTGATATATATGACATAATAGACACACATACTGTATGGCCTATTCACATAAATCTCTAGAAAATCCAATATTATTATAACTATAGGAAGAAATATGTCAGCGAGTTGTTTAATGGTTCTTGGGGCAGAGAGATTAAATTCAAAGAGGCATAAGAAAAACTTTTCAGGTGAAGCACATAATCGGTAGCTTTGCTGGAATGAGAATTTCACAGGAGTAACTCATCAAATTGTACACTTTGCATGGACACAGTTTATTATATGCCAATTACACTTAAAACTGATTTTAAAATCACCTCATTAGATATAATTTACTTGATCTCCTTTTCCTAAGTGCATATGGCTCATGTAGTTATAGTTCATATCTGAAATTACATTCTTTATTTGTAGTTTTGTTGGATGATTGTGTAGTTCCCCGACATTTATCTGCCTTTTCATTCTTAATAGACTAGAAATACCTTAAGGGTAGAGTTGTCTATTTTGTCTTTTGCTGCATTCTCAGATCCCAGAACAATGTCAGGCATATACATATATTTTATTTACACACACACACACACACACACACACACTTTTTCTAAGATTAGGATAAATTGTATTTATAATTTTCTATCTAATATTAATAGTATATGGAGAGCAATTATCAAATGGTCCAAAGTTATTAAAAGCATAATTTTATGTCATAATCTTTAAAATAAATGAACCGTATGTTATATAAATACTTTTAATGCTGAATATTTAGATGTTTTCAATCGCTTTATATTAAATTACCAATTTGGATAAATGTTCTTGCAGTTACAAAGTTGCTATCCTCCCTGACTCTTTTATACCAACTTTTAAAAGTGAAATTATTTCTATAAAGGGTGTTTTTAAGGCTTGTAATATATATTAGTAAGTTCATTTTCAGAAAAGAAATGCCAGTGGATACTCAGTTCCATTGCCTAGGATAGCTTCTCCTGTGTCCATGACATCACTGTTCTGACTCTTTGCATGGAAGTGTGTGAAACGTCCTGCTATCAAACTTCTTCCTGGAGATTGCGCCTTCCCAGAAACGTAAAACTCTCAGTTTTAGTGGAAAAATACAGTGAAAATAGCATCCAGGTTGTAGAATTAGCTGGGTGCTGAAAAAAGTGAAATCCAGGAAGGCAGAGAGAATATTGAAAATAAGATAAAAATTAGATATTTGGAAACCTACTAGATACATAATTACTTGGTTAAAGTAAAAAATTGATTTAGGAATTAATTTGAGACATAGTTCGCTTGACTATGGAAAAATAAATTAATTTCTTCTGAACACTGATAGGATTTATTTTCTACTTTTAGAAAAAGTTTTTACAGATGTAAAGGTAGTACACAAATTATAAGCAGTATTATAATTAAATTGGGCTTCATCATTGTAACTATGGCTTCCTAAAGTAATATTTTCCTACTTTTTGTATAGCTATTTCTACAATGGTGTTTATATTTAACATTTCTTACTATTCACATAGAAATACAGCAGCTACAAGATTAGAGAACAGTTACTCAAGGACCAAGTCCTCGTATGAATTTAAAAAGCCACAGGAAAATTAGAAATAGAATTGTGCCTCAATTAAGCTTCTTTATCTCTGTTTTGGCAGGAGAAGAAGAGTTCTGGGTGGTAGGAGTCTGAATGTCTAGAAGAGATTAAAAGATGGTGTTTTCTTCTGTTAATCTCCCTGCTCAGTAAGCACCCACTACCTTATGTAATGGAACTGAGATTTCTAAGGCATCACTTCTGACTATGAATCACACTGGAGGGACTTAGCCAAAACCCTGCTCAGAAATGATGTCCCATCCTGAATATTTCTTCTGACTCCTATGTGAACACAATAGGCTAATTGTTAACCAATAAACAAAAAATAAAAGAAAGAATATTGTAAACAGGGCTATGATTTTCAGTCTTTTCTGGGCCACCTGATTCAAATGTAGAGCAATGGTTCTTAGATTTTGCTTTGAATTAGAAAGATGAAGGCAGTTGCAACATCGGCACTGTTCTAGACTTGTCTCCAGACAAGGAATCTGCATTTTACACTGTCACGTGGTGCTAATCCAGGTGTAGTTCAGAGCAGTAAGCTTTGAGAAGCGCTGCCCTAGAATTAATTAGAGTGTTTTGTTCAAAGAGAGATTCAGCTCCCATCTGCACATTTTGTGTTCCCTGGGTCTTAGGCTTGTCCCAAAATTCTAACCACTCAGGAAATATACCTTTGACCTAATACATCTCTTCCATGAGGAATTAGTACCACTTTTTAAATGGTAACTCATATTCTCATGCATAACTAACTAGCTTTATGTTTAATTATATAATAATTATAATTACCTTTATGATCATAATGTTTAGAAGACATACTAGCCATCTGCAAAGGCAAAGGAAGTATGTGGATGGTTCCCTGGCTGGGAATTGAACCCAGGCCGCAGCGTTGACGGGGCCGAAGCCTTAGCCACCACACCACCAGGGAACTCCCTTAGTTCTAAGATTTAAAACTCACCCTTTCCAATAAGCTTTGCTTATATTTCTATCCCAGCTGAGGTTAGGTTTTCAGCTTACCCCTTTTCAGTTGTGTAAATGCTTTTTTCCTCTCTATTTTCTGGAAATAGACCCAAATAGAAAGAAACTATCCAAATCAAAATTTCATAAATGACAAGCTGTAGCTCTGACAAAATTTTCAAAAGTCTGCTATAAAAACAGAAAAAAAAAAGCTGAAACAAAATTGTCAATTTTTCCTGAAAGTCATTTTTTTTTAGCTTAAAAGTTTTTTTCTTTATTCTGAGATAAGCATTTGGTTTACCATTTTGGAGTTAAAATATTTTCTTGAAGAAATCGATGGTGAAATTATAAGATTATTTGATGCCTTAATGGCTTAATTTGAGAAAATAAATTTTGACAACTCTATATCAGTCTCTATCTTGTGAAATTTCTGATCAGTAAAAACTTGGGAAGCATTGATTTAAATAACTGAACCAGTACCCTACCCTTCTTTGAGCTGCATAGCTTAGGGAAGTGGCTATTTACTAACCATTACAGTTTAACCATACAACTGATAATGACTACATGTGCGCTGTATTTGTTTATATAATGATGTCTATATGGGACTGTATATTGTTCTATGACCTGCTTTTCCAGTTCATAGTATATTATGAAAATATTGTTTTAATATAAGATATATAGCATTGCTTTATTTTTTATTAGTATATCATAATTATAGTAATTATTGTACTATTGGTAAATTTAGGATAGTCTTAAATTGTTGTTAATTTAATGAAGTTTTCGATCAATATCCCATTACGTATGTATTGCAAATGTGCAAATCTTTCTAAAAAGTATATTTTAGAACTATCTCTTTGGAGAGATCCTATTAGTTTCAAAAAGTCAGAATTGTTTTTGTGCATAACAAGAATTCATTAAAGTTCTTGTTCCCTCACATGAGGTGTTACCAATATCTATCATTTTTAACAATCTCTCAGGAGAAAATTGCATGTCTAAAAAAGTTTCTCTCTTTTTAATTTGGATATTTAAGCATTTGGTAGTTTTTCTTTTGTGAATTGTATACTTATATTTTTCTATATTCTGCTTGTTTTTGTAATTCGGATTATTTTTCTCTATTGTTCTGATGAGAAAATGGTTATTTAAGAGATTCAGCACTGGCCCTAATATACACACAGATAGTTTGTTGCAAAGGTCAGATCAAATCCAAGCAGTTTGGCTCTATGTCTGGAACTCTTTACCCCCTTTACTGATACCACCAGTACTGCTGGGCTGGAAAGGTCAAAGCTGAACAATAGAACTTCAACAACGTAGACAGTCAAGGAAATAAAGGTTAAATGTCAAAACCTGTTCCTGGAGAAGCCACTTCATCAGAAATCTACATGGGAGATGCTGAAAGCAAAGAAAATCTCGTGCGAAAATTCTTGGATGGCTGTGTTATATTAAAAGTCAGCAGGGCCAAGACAATAAACAAACTTGGAAAACTAGGCTTGAGTTTTAGTGAGTTTCCATGGAGTTTATTTTTCTTCTTGCTTATGGAAGACACAAAACTCCATGCAGCTTGATACCTTTGTTATAGAGACAAGGCTCATCATCACATTCAGGCACAGTTGGTTCTTTCCAAATGGTCCTACCTAAGGATTTGCTCTTATCATGGTGCTGCTACTGTCACTTCTTTGGTATGTTACCTAATAAATCCAGGCGTCATTTCCCATGAGCAGTTTTTTTTCAGTTTTTTGCAGTAGGACTCATATTCTGCGGTTGAGACTGTGTGTTTCAAAGACAGAGATAAAAGGGTTTTACATTCCAGGCCTGTCTGATATCTTATACGTGGTGACATCCAAGCCAAGTGATTTCAACGTTAGTGATCTTAAGCTTCACCCAAGAGCTGGACAGAGAGTTGAAAGAAAACTCAAACTCATGAGCAAACCAGCTCCGTGGGTGGGGTCTCACAGGCTAAAGCTTGCAAGCCCAAATTTAGACTGAAAAAGCCAAAGGAAATAAAGTAAACCAAGAGGAAGTCCATTTGTCAGGGAGAGAGCCCAACAGAAACATCTGAGAAAATGAAGTCTCATTGTCCTAACCCACATTTTCTTTAGACGTGGAATTTTCTTTTCCATTTCCTGATTGTTTTCTCTTTATTAACTTGCAAGTTTACACCATCAATCCTGGTACTAGTTATATTTAAATTATTTCTTAGCTTCACAAACTTTGTATACAGTTTAACAAAACATTTTCATTATTCTTCCAGACAATCCAAAAATATTAGAATACTGTGGATTGTATTTTCTCCTGAATGAAATGCTATTACAATTTCACTAAATTAAGTTCCACCTCTTAAACCTCAAGTCCAAAACTTAGATATTATTGTTATAATATAACTGTTGTTTTGTTTAATAACTTAAATTATTTTTAGCCATATGTTTTTCTCTCATTGTTCTTCCATTTTTCCCTCATCTTTATTCTGACATTATTTTTTCCTTGAATATATTTTTAATAATAATTTCATAGAATGTATTTTCTTCTTGCTTGAATGTATTTGAGTAATTTTTTTAGTAAAACTTTGCAACTTTTGTATGTCTGAACGCTTAATTTTCTCTTGAAATGTGTCCTAATTAAGAGTCGTTTGTTTTTCTCATATTGTAGATATATGCCTCTTTTTTAAGGTTTCTCCTTTTTATTGTTTCAAAATCATCTATCTCATTGTTGGTATTTGTTTTTCATTTTTGGCTGCTTTTTTGTCTCTCTCTTTAATGGATCATTATTTGATTTTACTCTAATATTTTGAGTTGTCAATTTTATAATATTTGAGCTTCCTGAATATAGTAATTCCTATCTATGCAAGAGAAAAAATTTTTATTATATTTAAAATTCATGCTTGATCTTATTATTCTGACTCCTCTGGATTTGCAATTAGACAGATGTTTTTAGAAGTACTTATTACTTTATTTTCTGGCTTAATATTTCTTTCTGGTGTTACATCCTCTGTACTGCATTATTTCTTGAATCTGTCTTCAAATTACCCTCTTTTGACCTTGTCTTAATTGATATTTAATCTACCAATTGAATTGCTAATTTTAATTTTCTTATGCTTTAAAATGTTCTTGAATTTTTCTGTTTACTTTTTTTTAAGGGCTATTGTTAATGGCCTCTGGATTAGTTAGACACCCTGTATAGACTTTTAAACATTAAAATCAATTATTTTATGTTATGTACCTGGAACTCCCAAATCGGCAGTACTTTTGCCTCTGATTCTCCTATTTAATACTAAATTTTTATCTTGGCCTTGTTTGCTTGTTTCTTATGTACTTATTATGAGTCAATGGTCCCTGAAACTTTATGTAGAAATTCTGACTGTAAAGTTCATTTCCCCAGGGACAATTCATGTTTGCCTCTCTAGAGTCATATAGTCATTACTATATGTGGTCTTTTTCATCTAAGTGACCGGCTTGCCATATTTTTAGGTTGTGAAGGAAGAGTGAATTCTCTCTTCAAGCAGGCATGAGGTTAGGCTGGTGGTTAAGAAACTTTAGGGGAAAACATTTCCTCTGTATTCTTTCTGCTATCCACATGCCTGAGTACATTCACATCTTCTTTGGAGAATAAGCATTTACTTTGTTTTTGTTTGTGTTTTTCCTGCTTCATTCACTGTGGGTTATCTTAGGGTTCAGTTTTTATGCAGGAGTCTCTGGTCAGATAGACATTTCATTTTGCACAGGTCTTAGGCGTTATCTCTTAGTTCTAGAGTGGTCATCCATATAAACCAACATTCTAAGCCACCAAGGAAAACCCAGCATCCCAGGACAAATACACGATTTGTTCACCTATGTGAGTAGGCGAACTTTCACATTTTGTTTTTCTGGAACTAGTCTCTTTCTCTACTAACTCAACCGTGTATTGTAAAATATATTTTTTAATTATCCAGTGAACACTTTTAGGTATTCTATACCTAGAAAGTTTCTCTGTACATCTAATCTCTATTGCTAGAAAATAAAACCCCTGGTATATTTGGTTTTGATTAAGGAAATGCAAGTTTATAAAGATGTCAATTTGCTCTATATTTATCCATAAATAAAAAGTAAACTCACAGCAAGGCAGTTTTTGAGAGATATTCGATAACATTATTATTGCAAAGCACACATGTAAAAATAAATATAAATTTAGAAAATGAAGACTTGAAAAGATGAGTAAATAAAGTGAAAGAACCTTGCCAGTTATTGAATCATATTTCAGAACTTCAGTCATTGTTAAATGTAAAATACTGGCACAAGGAGAGACATGTAAGATCAATAAAACAAAGTGGATTTAAGTATTAGATCCAAGGAGATAACAAAAATTGAAAGCAGAATTCCAATATAATGTAGAAAAAATGAATTACATAATAACTGATATAAAGAATTGGAGGGTCATTTGAAAAAATACAGCTGAGTCTATGCCTCTCACAACATATTTCAGAAATACGTCTCAGTATAATCATTGTTAGTAACGATGATGAACATAAACTATTAATACTCAATAATTAGTATTTTACCATAGGAGAGAAAAAGATTTTTCTAAGCAGAACATAAAATCCAGAATTCATAAAGATATTTAGAAATTCCATTTATATATAAAACACAAATGATTGAAAGACCAAAAGGAAAAAAGTAATACGGGCTAGAGTGGGGATGAAAGAAGCTAAAAAGAATTGGAGAAGGTCAGAGAAGAAATAAATAGAGGGAAGGTGGGTTAAGAAAGAGAGAAAAAAATGTCAAAAAAGAAGAAACAGAGAAAGAAAGGAGGAAAAGAAGAAGAGAAGAAGAGAGGGAGACAGGAAGGGTGGAAGGGAGAAAAGGAGAAAAAGATAAACACTATCAAAAGACAAATCGAGGAAATTGTTTAAAACAAATGTATGATATTGGCAACTTCCCACATGTAAAAAGTGTTATCACCAAAGCAATACTAACATGGCCTTTGAGAACTGACTTTTTCTTGCAGCCAGGCCAGTTTTGTTTGCCTACACTTACTCAACCCCCATCCATCCAGCTTTCGTCTGCACACAACTCAGGGCCCAAAAAGTACGTGACCTGGGGACCCGTGCTCATGAGCGTGGGTGCCAAAGCCTCAGAGGCTGCCCCTGAGCAAAGTGTGTCTGGGAACTCTCAGCGCAAAGGGAAGGGGGGTGGGAACTTGGGGCTAAGTTGGCCATGTTTCCCAAATGTGATGCTCACGGAAAGGAGAATCTCCTACATTCTGATGTCCTTTTATTTCTAGTTGTGCCTGGCTTGGCCTTCATCCTTTCTCTCTTTCCAAGCACTTAGTCGTGTTGTCCTTCTTACGGCTTTATGAAATGCAGGAGCATGGTGGCACTGAAATGCAGTGGAATTTCGGGAGATGTGGAACATTTGAGATTCCATCTTAATAGCACCCCTAGGGGATGGGTGCCAGTGGCCCAGGTGTCTCATTTAAACACAATGTTCTATTTCAGATTTGAAACTGTGGGTGTTGCCACTTTAGTAGCCTGTCTCCCTGGAGCTTGCCAAAACTAGTGAATCCAAATATGGCAGCTCCTGTGTCCCAAACCAAATCTCTATGAGGGAGGCAATGGGAAAAGTAGAAATGGGTGATATCTCTGTAATGCTTTACTGAAGAATCCTGAGAAAAAGTTGCTTTCTGTTTTTGTTTTTGCTTTTGCTTTGCTCTTGTGTTTTGAGAGAATGGGGAGAAATATTTTCTCAGCTTCCCTGGTTGGTTCTCACACCTTCCTTTCTAATTTGTAGTTTTTGCCTTTTTGTGCAGTACTGCATTTGACCAATTTTGTAAAACACTTTGATCAAGTATTCAATTAACATTTACTTTTGGCAGTTAAGAATTATTCAGTGATTTTTAATTGAATGTGAGCTTCCACTAATTTTAAATGTTTAAAGCATTGAATAAAATAAACATTCAACTACCTGTTTATTTCATTCAACAGGTTATAACTGTTGCAATTTTCTTAAGTCTTTATTAAGGTATGATATATATCTGCATTTAAGCCTAATTAATCAAGTCAGACCCATCAGATCATCCAGGATAATCTTTCTTATTTAAAGTCAACTTTTTAAGGGCTTTACTTCCATCTGCAGAATCTCCTCTCAGCATTATCTATATTAGTGTTTGATTGCAGTACTAGTGAGTTTAGCTCAATCACGTTGACTTCCAAATAGCTATCACAATTATAATCCTCGAATATTATTTTCCGGTCTCCTCTTCTAGCTCTCTCTTTGGTTTACCTTTCCTCCTTTTTATTTTTAATCCCTTCCCTTCCTTGCTTCTTTTCTCTCTTCCTTTATTCTTCCCATGGACTCATGACTTGTATCCACGTATATTTCTGCTTCTCCTTTCTGGAGAGATGGTGGGTTTCACTTCCTGGCCCTCTGATAATTGTATTGGATCCTGTAGCCAGTGCTGGCCAATGAAAATATGAGGTTGTCATTGGTGAGAAATCACCTATAATGGACACAAACTATGACTTGTGTAGGTTACAATCCAGATGGGAAGATGAGCTATAAACTCACAAATTATGGACCAGTAAGTCTTAATTCATAATAAATTCCAGAAGGGTAAAGATTTCAGAGAAAAAAGATGTTCCAGTGAGCCCAAATATAGGTACAACTTAGCTGGGCAATGGAGTATAACAAAATTGGGGGGCAGGATGCAGGACACATGGGTACCATGAAACACATCTAGTTTCAATTCCTTTTATTATTATTTTTAATTTTTTTAAGTGTTTATTTCTTCACATTTTCTGTGTACCGAGTTTGCTCTATAGGTTATTCTAAGACTCCTGACCTCCTAGAGATTATGAAATAAAAGAATATATGTAATTATATGGGCTCAGACAATTTCATGAGTTCATCCTAAGAAAAGTGCTACCTACCTCATTGCTGAATATCACCACAGTCACCTGCAAAGTAATCCCCTTAGGAATCTATGCACCAACGCCACAGTGCCTAGTCTACCCTTCAAAGCAATTTTGGAATTCTTTCTGGAATGGCCATGAGAGATGCCATCATACCCAAAACCTGACAATGAAGTCCATGAACTCGTCACTCTGCGTTTACGTTGGCAGCACTGTACAAACAATAATCTTGCCAAGGTTTGTACCAAGTGATTTGTACAGTGCTGCCAATGTAAACACAGGGTGGCAAGTTCACAAACTTAATTGTCATATTTTGGTATGATGACAGCTCTGATGGCCATTCCAGAAAAAGAGTTCCAAAATTGCTTTGAAGGGCAGACTCAGCACTGGCGTCAGTGCATAGCTCTCCCAAGGGGCGTACTTCAAAGGTGACTGCAGTGATATTCAGCAATGAGGTAGGTAGCACTATTTCTAGAATGAGTTTGCAAAATTAATTGTCTGACCTCATATATTATAAATATTAAGTAACAGATTGCTGAGATGGTGAAAAGTTTTCCCACCTGTTTCAGATGAGAGAGTCAGAGACGGTCTTCTGAAGAGATAGCATGAAGTTACAAGTTGAGTAAAGGGAGATCTGCTGTGTGGAGAGGTAAGGGAGAGAACAGACACAATGGCCATATGTGGAAAACTGGACATTTGCAAAGTCAAAGCAACTGAGACATATAATAGAAAGAAAGGTGGAGACACAGGATACTACCAGATTTATTTAGGATTGTGTTGGCCACAAAGCCAAGGTAAAGACATTTATTTTTAGATGTGAAAGGAAGCTAGGGGTGATCTAATGTAAGACAGTTCTATCTCTGAACCTAAATTTCTACTTACTTAAAATAAAAAAAATCCCCCCAAGTTAATATAAGAATTAAACAAAACAAGGCATGTAAAATTCGCAGCATGGTACTGAGCCATTCAAAACATAAAAACCCCAAAATACCTTGATACCACAACCTTACCATTTTTCTTAGTAAACATGATCTTTCATAATTTTAGGGTAACTTAAAAGAGAAAGTTGACTCAGTTGATGTCAAAAATCTTAAATCTTGGAGTTGTTTCTTTTTTTTGGCTGGCTGGCATTAACTTTGGTAGTCATGTAAGAGCTCAGGCTCTAACCTACTTCAGACAGGAAAGTTTTGACAAATACTTTAACACTAACATATTACAGTATTTTAACTACTTCTTTTCAGTCACTGTGGCACCACGTACAAGAAAGCAAACAAATAAGCCATGTTCTTTATCTCAACTGACATTCAGTGATTTATAAGGTACAATCGTTTCCACACTATTGTTTGTACAGAAAGTTACCTAAATGTTACGGGTGACTGAGGTTCACTGACCAGACACGGGAAACATATAAAAGGGTGTGAAATGAAAGCTGTATTCTAAATTAGTTTGGGCAAAAAAATAAAAAGGGAAAAAGAAAAACACTGTACAAATAGATGACCATTTACAATTTTTAAAGACATTGTGGTTTGCAGAAAAATATTACAGAATGAAAACAGACGTACTTCCAAAATTTCTGTTTCTCAGAGTTCATTTCTTATTGTATGTTACCAGTGCATCTCCACAGAATACTATTATTATTTTTCATTAATACTTTGCTGCAAATTCACTGTGGAATTTGGCAACTGACATTTAAACCCTCTCAGCCCTAGTTTCATTATATGTAAAATGAGCAAGTTGGATGAAATGATCTCTAATGTCATCAAAAATTAGGTCTCTCATTTCTTTAGTTCCCAGAGAGAGATGTTAGGCTGCAGTTTAATTTGCAAAGTAATTTGACAGCCAATTCTCTTTGATGATATCTTATTGCTGGGGGAGTTAAAATGAAGATGGTGATCTTAAGTCACAGCGGCCAAAGCCAAAATTCTCTAGGATCAAAAGCAACCATTTCTTCTTCTTGTCATCCAGTTCTTACTTTTTCTCATTTTTCTTCTCTCCCTTCTTTTTTTTTCATTGTGATTATCACCAATTACAAAGTTATAATAAAAATTGTCCATTGCATAGACAAAACTCTAGTGCTAAGCTCTATTTTTGGAAATGTATCATTTAAAACCACCAGCAGGAGGCACTTGATTGTCTTTAATATGTGAAGGCATGTGTAGATCTGGGTTTACTGAGACTCAAAAAATATCTGACTGGTCTACCAAAAAGTGACTTCCATCAATTCTGCTTTACTCACTATGTACATACAACTCAGCTCAGATATTACTTTCTACCAAAAGCCTTTTATTATACCCTCAATACCACTCTTGTTTGATTCTCCTTTAGGGAATCCAACTTAAAAAGGCAAGGATTAGCTATATCTTAATCACCACCGTATCACCTTAATATAACTACAAGCTTGGAATAGTTTCTTAATCAATATCTGAATGGGCAAATGTTTTACAAATGGAAACCACTGAATGCAAATACACTGAAGGTTACATAGTACAACACCCCCAATGTAAGTGTACTTAATAAATATTTGTATAAATGAAAATGCATATCAACTAGAAATAATAACTTTAGGTTGTAGAGCCTGCCAGTATTAAAGGTGGTATCTAGTTTTTCATGCTTATGCTTCTTGTATTGGCTACCTCCAATTGCTTCCCCTCGGTTATTAATAAATATTCTTCTTTAAAAACTAAATCAATCACCTAAATGCCCTAATGCCTTCTCAAGCCTTAAATGGAATATCTATTTCACCCTGTTTTGAACCCCTATAGCATATTATCTGCATTTAAATTATTTTTCTTAACATGTTATTAGCTAGTCTATGAACTCTTCTTTATAGAAATATTTAAGAATATTTCTATAAATATTGCCTATTATTATGATTACTACTACAATATTATTAGTTTTATTGACAGATATGTCTCCAGAATCTAGAGAAAGCCCAAGTACATAATCAGTTTCTAAAAATTACTTTTGAATGAATGAATAAATAAACCATTTTTTTACATCTCTTGTATGTATCCCACTTTCATGTATAAACTTTTCTTAGAGAAGGCACTGGACTTCTTAATATCCCTTGAAACTTATAAAAAATTTTTTTTAAATCATAAAAGCACTATATTTTCTTTTTTATTTAGATATAGCTTACATAAAGTATGTAAATTAATTGCAAAATTAAATGAATTTTTATATGTGTATATTATCCATATGAAACTTATAAAATTTTTATGAATAATTTGGGGAATTAAATTGAAAATAATTTTTGACCTTAAATTTCTTGAGAATGTACTTTAAATACCTTATGTTTTACTTCTGGTGTTTGCAACCAAGAGTCCTTAAAGGCCCAACCTTATTCGATTCCAAAGGACAGAAACACACATTAATCAACTCAATATGACCATCTTAATAAGGTTTTCCAAAAATTTCTCAGCCAGATTTTCTGCAGCAATTAATATGTTCCTCTCTTTTGCACTTAAAGTGTTTTTATTTTTCATTAGTTAGGTAGGTATATGTTTCTTTTCCCCTATTAATTATTAAGTTTTCTTGTCAATACTTTTCACAGTAGCTGATAAATAAATATATGTTAAATGGATACATTACTGAATACAAACCTGTAATACCATCACCAAAATCAAGGAGACAGACAAATCTAATGCTTCCCAAAGTTTTCTTGTGTCCTTTGTGTGGTGTGTGTGTGTGTGTGTGTGGGTGGGGGGTAAGAACGCTTAACATGAGATCTGTCTCAACAAATTTTGAAATGCACAATACTGTATTGTTCACTATAGATAGTGTTCACTGACGATCTCTAGAACTTCATCTTGCATAACTGAAACTTTATTCCCATTGAGCAACTCTTCATTTCCCTTACCCTTGAGGCCTGGTCAATCACCACTGTATTCTGTTTCTTGTATCCAAATCCATTAAGGAGCCACTAAAACAAAAAAGGGTCCACCTCCATTCGAAAGTAATGGTATTGATTTTTTCAATTGTATTAAGCACCTATCACTCACCTATAAAAATAGGGACAATGATACTTACCTGCTTGTGTTCAGCATGAATCAGATGTGATCATGTTTGTATAAAAACAATGAGGACAGGGGATGGACACAACCCTGAAGTACTTAAAAGGATCCTGACTATGACTGAATCCATCTTGGAGATTTTCTTCCTCAAATAGATTTTAGAAAACTTTAGATTACAGCCCTCCAGTCTTACACATAATTTCCAGGAACTTTTATTCCCCAAATCAAGTATGGGTCATTATTTATGAGCTTCATGATATTTCCTCTGCAGCTGCAAAGCATAGAGGGGACTTCTGTTGTCTCATGCCTCCCGCCTGTTTACTGATGGGCAGTTAGCGTTTCACAGCTTCATCGCAGTTTTGACTCTTGGCTCCCAAGGTCTTTGGGGAATGTCTCGCCTGAAGGATGCTATACAAATATAAGTTCAAATCCACATTCTTCTCCTCTGCCTGTTAAAATCTGCAGAGTCTGTGTTGGCATCGGGTTACCTGCTCTCCAGTGAAGGTAAATAGCAATCCGGACGTGCCCGCGTTCACGCAGAACTCGAACTTTCTGGTGGGCTCATTCGTGCTCACTGTAGCTGAAAGGATGCCCGCTCCTCTCCAGACAGCTTCCGTTTCTCCTAGGCCCCCAGGCTGAGAAGCTGGCTTAACATTTTGTTTTCTTTGTCTACACAAAATGAGAGCTTGCTAACTTAGATCAGACTGTGACAACTCTATTTCTGAAAGAATCTATTCATTAGTTACTGAGCCAGTGTTAATGTGGGAATTTCCCAGGAGGTAGGGAAAGAAAAAGCACTGATTCTTTTCTTTTCCTGTAGAGCCTGGGATCTGGCACTTACTGGGAACGTGACTGGTGAAGTCACTGAACTTTGGGGGGCCTCGATGTCCTCATCATCATTTTTAAATGAGAGGGAAATTACCCATTGACTAAATGTGGCCCAACCAGAAACACGCTTTGTAGTACTAACGTATAGACATATAAAGTGTAATTTTGCTTAGGAGCATTTCTAAAACAACAACAACAATAATATGTTTCTATAGATTAAACCAGCAGTTTGAAAAAAAACAGGGTGTTTGATAAAAAATTAAGCTCGGACTCTGAATTTTATTTTTAAAAATCAAAAAATTTAAAAGGTATGCTTCTAACTTAAGCACCTGCCATGTATCTATCACCTTAATGTTACTTGATTCCTATTTTAATTTTCTTTCCCACAAACCCATTCTTGTTTCCTTTTACTTATAAATATATGAGTTATAATGACAATTAGATGCTATATTTACTTATCAAATGGACAAAAATGTTGTCAAGCAAAATGTCCCCCCCTCAAAAAAAACCCCAAAAAACAAATATTCTAAGATGATGCATGTAAGGAGAGAAAATTGATATATTCTGCCAGTGAGTAAATTTGGCCACATGGATCAATGTTCTTGTAAAAATTATATTCTTTGATGTAGCAATTATACTTCTAGGGCATTATTCAAAGGCCAAAATTGAAGAGAGTTTAAAAGATTTAATGACAAGGAGGGCTGATCATAGCATTATTTAGAATAGGGGAGAGAAAGATAGGGAGACTATAAAAATTTTGAGCATTTTAAGATTAATTAAGTAATGCAGTGTTGTATAAAACATCCAATAATGAGGCTTGTGAAAAATATTTGTCAAGGAGAAAATAACAGGTGAACTAGAAATTTCTGGGGTGGTCGAGGAGAAACCTAGCAATTATGGAAAAGTAATTCCAGTTATAATAAGGAAACTTTTTAAATTTACTTTTAGTAATCTGTAGTGAGGAAGAGTCTGTGCGTGCATGCGTACGTGCATGTGTGGACATGTTTATGTGTAGGTGAAGGAAGTGGTGAGAATGTCTACTTGAGTCAGAATGATTATTTGAAAAAAATAATATTGGATTGTGTTCAGTAGATGAAATGATTGTTATCACATTAATGAGGGAGGCACATTTCACAAGACGTTGCATCTTAATGGTTACGAGGTAGATGATTTCAAGAACCTTAGGAAAATGTGAAACACTTCTTAGAGTGGAAATACCCCACCAACTCTCCCCAGGTAGGGGACTTCTCCTCTGAGATAAGTTTTGTAGCAGAAATTGTGAGGCGTGAGAAGCAATATTACCCATTGACCATATACACAGACAATTTCGTCCAAACCTCACAGTGTACTTGGTACCACACGTTTGCCCTGATGGTCTGACAAATGGGGTGATTTACTGAGATCACCTCCTAGAGAAAGGTTCCTACTCCCTTTACCCCAAAAGCTGGGCTTCTGTTTGGATTAATGCTGTCTTGTTGACTCCAACTTGGGATGAACAGAGTGTGTGTGTGGCAGAGGCAAGAGGAGGCTGTATTGGAAGTTTGGTTTCAGGCCCAGTCACAAGCTTTTCCTCTATTTTTATCCCAGTGTAAGAACTCTTCCCTGGTGAAGATGGTGACATTTAGGAAATCTCGGCTTTCCCCCCAGGATTTATGCATGAGGGAAAGAGAAAAGTCTTGAATCGATTTCTCTATTCCTAGGGAATGGGGGTAACAAGAATTTGGCTATTCACTCACGTGAAATGGGACTTACGCACAGAACTAGACCATGTACGTCTAATGTAATAGCACAGGCCAAGATAGCAGATTTTGTTGTGTGTGTGTGTGTGTGTGTGTGTGTGTGTGTGTGTATTTTTTTTTTTTTTTTTTTTTTTTTTTTTGGAATGGGAACTTCTGAATTCTTCTGTTCAAGTTTTGGATATTTGATTTTCAAAATAATTTTCATGCTCTCCATATATGTCTTTATATTTCCAAGCCTCTTATTTATTTTCTAGTACATGAATATTTTTTTAAAAAGCTTTTGACTGGATTGTTTTAAGGAATAAATGAAAGAATCTTTGTTAGCTGCTATATAGTAGCTGACCATTGTTGTTGCTTCATTAGCGTTCTCGTTATTTGTTACCTGGGGAATTTTCTCCTGAGCCCCAGATGGGCCTGCCTGAAGAGTGCTCTTTCAGAAAGGACCATGATTCTTAATGCTTTATCATTAATCAAAAACACGTGACAAGTGGCATGTATGACCTCTTCCGTGCTTTATCTTCTGTACTGTCTCTTTTTTTTCCTGCTAGATTAGAAGCTCTTTGAGAATGGGGATTCTTTGTTTGTTTGTCTTAATCCTGGCACGTGGTAGACACACCGTAAACATATGTTTAATAGGTAGATAAAAATATGAATTTGGATACAATGTGATGACAATAATGTAATGGAAAAAGGTACAAAGCGTTCCAGGGACCCAAAGGAGGAATAACTAATGTGGCACAGGCAAAGTAGAGCAGGCTTGTATCTCCTTTTGGGCTCAGTTTTCCTCTAGGACCCAATCGCCCTGTGGTTATGAAGAAAAGTGTCTCCCTTCCCAAGGACTCACGGTGGAGGAAATGGTAAAAGCGTTCACAATAGAGATGGTCCTACTGTCACACGGGGCTGTTTTCAGTATCTAGGGAGCTGCATGAGTTTGCCTTCTGGTTGGAAAAATCTGCCTCAACGATAAGAGAGGCACCATGATTCCAGACAAGCATGGGAAAAAAGTCTATGAATGAGATGCGCAGAAACTAGGAAAAAATAAAAAGGAAATGTAGAAGAGAAGACAGTAGTGAAGGGCATGTATTTTGTTGTTGATAGAATGCAAATTTTGATTTATGTGCACACACGCACACACACAAAGAGGTAGCAGATAACAATAGTATATTCTTTAAAACACTGTAAATGTCAAATTGTTATTGCTTTTCAAACTGAGTGTCATGCAAAGGAGACACAATATAGGTAAATGTAAATGGGCAGAACGTTATTTTGTAATATGGTGCTTATGAGAAGGTGCCTCTAAAATATAAATTTGATTATATCAAACATTAGGGGTTTGAGCCAGAATTAGAGTGCAGAGGACACATGTATCCAGCAGAATTTGTTGCTTTGGAAATCATTAACAAATGGACATATACAATGTAGGTCAAATTCTCACTGCTTTGTAAGGAGGCCTGTACAATTGCCAATATAGTCTTTGTCGTTTTCTTCAGATTTTGTTGAAGTTAAGTTTAGTCAAGAGGGTTTATCATAGCTCAGTGATTTTTGCCAAACTCCTGAATCAGCAGAAAAATTTTTATCATGTCCTTTATTTTAGGAGGAAAAAAATATGTATATGTGCACAATAAGATAGGCTATCAGAAAATTATTTAATAATAATAAAATTTCCCTAGTAAATCCAGATAATATCTTCTTCCAAAGTCAGAGTCTTGCATGTTAAGGTTACTGATCAGAAAATTGAGCCATGAGCACCCCAAGATCCTAAACTAGGGAATATATGAAATTGGCCAGTATTCTCTCATGCAGAAAAAAATAGCAAAGAGCTAAAATAGACAGGGGATTCTGACAAACACTAAATCAACATTTTTATCAGTAACTTCCCAAATTTCTTCATTATTTCAAGTACCAGATTTATCTAAGACCATTATTTGTCTTGAACAAGAATACCACACTGAAGAATGTTTGAAGAAAGACCGCAGGAAGAGAAAGAAGGAAGGAGACCAGGGAAATGCTGAAGAGAATTTTGAAACAACAAACAAACCAATAAACAACAAACACATTATCTCTCACCCACATAAAAGGTACAAACGCAAGATCTAATTCTTCTAGTTTTGAATGTTCTACTAACCTGTTTTAAGAAGCTTCCAGGAAAATAGGTAGCCATTCCATTGGCAATGTAGTATTTCTTCTTCCAATCCTCAGTCACTGAGAATTCCAGGAAGGTTATAATTAAGGTGTGTTTCTTACCTGAAAAAATTTCTTTGGGGTGTGTGTGTGTGTGTGTGTGTGTGTAAGGGGGGAGAAACACACATGTACAGATACAGAAAGTCAACTATGCTTCTGGTATTTTGGGGCTGTGTTTCAGTTTGGTTTGCTTTAGTTTTCCTACTTTGTTCCTAATCCTTGGTAACATTTCCTCACAAGAGATAACTACTCAAGTATTATAAATGATATATATATATATATATATATATATATATATATATATGTATACATTATTAATATATACTTGTAATAGAGCATGTACATTATAATATGTATATATAATTTATAATAATTTATATTTTATATGTATATAGGTTTTACTATACATGGATAGTACCGTGGTTACATTTCTCACTCAGCATTCTATTTTTTTAGATTTATTGCTGTATGCACATCCGGTATCTCCAACCACTGTCCATTTGTCTATTAGTGTTCCCAGTTGCCTCCAAGTCCTCACTACATAACCAACACCACTGTGGACATGTCTGTCTACATCCCTGTGAAACCTTGTGCCTTTGGGTTGGGAGTGTTATCGCTGGGTTTCAGGACTTATGAATATTGATTTACACTTGATTTTGCCAGATTATTTACCAATTTGCATGCTACAATTTCCCAGCAGTGCAGGAGGCTACTTGTCTTTGCAAATCCCTGCCCATAGGTGGTAGCCGGCATCTCAATCGCTGCCCTTTGCATAAAGGTAATGATATTCTACCCCCATTTTCTCCACCGCTGCATCCGCTCCACCCCCACGCGGACCCTCGAACTTGTGGATCATAAATGTATGTCCAGCAAATACACATGATTGAAAGCTAAAACACTTCTGTCTGAAATAAGTACTTTCTTTTATATGAATTTAGTTTGCTGAAAGGATTTCAATGCTCTGGAACATGACATCTTTCTGAGCCAACTCTTCGAGTTCTCTGGCAGAAAGATCAAGTTCAGCAGAGGGCAATTGCCATTGGGTCCAATATTTTATATGCTGTTGACTTCCTCTACATCTCATCGTTTCTGCTAGGGGTTTGTGTGCCGTATGACTTAGTATCAGATTAATTCGTGTGTGTAGTAGACACACACACTTTTTTGGTTCTCTTCTTAATCCCTGCTCCACTTTTCTGAGAAGTAACTCCTCCAATACTCACAGAAGCACAGCCATCGAAGGGCAGTTGTCTGCGACAGGTGACATTGCCCCTCTGGCAATTGCTAAGGAGACCAGGTATGGATCCACCAATCTAAGCCAAGTATCTCAGTGATGGCCGTCGGTCTATACTCAGATTTCGTACTTTGAACATTAAGGGAATAGAGGGGACTCCGAGGGAAGCACCAGAATTCCCTCTTCTCTCAGTAGCTGACAGAGACTATCTCAGCAGGATGTGGGTCCCATGGAGAACTCTCTTAATCTTCACGTTAGGAGAGAGAAGCTACTCCTGTGCACGTGTGGCAGTATCACTAAGGCAGGAGCACGTGTTGCATAGAGCTGTCCCAGAGAGTAAACACAATGCTTTTTTCTTAGAAGGCTAACTGAGCATAACTGTGTTCATAATAATTGCCATTTGATAGAGTCTAACTTTCATACTCTTATGCATGCTGAATATTAAAAATTCCCACTTAATGACATAGTTCAAAGGGTATGGTCATGCTGATCAGTTTTTACTAATTTAGCCAATAGTCAGAGGACCATCCAAAAGGAGAGTCATTACTGGCTAATAACTTGGGAAAGCTGGTTCGAAAGAATTTTAGCTCAGTTTCCTCAGGGTGAATTAAATTAATTAGATTCTGCCCTAGGAGTACAGATATCCAATTTTAATTTGTCTCCATAAGCAGTGTGACTTCAGTGAACAACATATGAACTAAGGAAGCACGGTGTGTCCTAGTTCAGCAAAGGACACAGAAAAGAGAAAACTAGCTTTATAGAAAGAGAGTCCACATAAACTCATGGGCAATGGCCAATATCTTGGCTAGTTTGTCAGGGGGCCTAGAAGAAAAAGAATTGGAAGATCACAATAGAGGCATTTGGGTGTCTATGTGGGAGTAGTCACAGTGTGCAGATGTCTTCCTATCACAAGTTAATGCCACCAGAGAGTAACTACTATTAAATGGAAATGACCAAGTCAACACAATGACTGAAACTGTTGTTGACCAAACCCGCCATCTGCTGTCATAGGTCACGTTAGTGCTGGCACAATGGGCATATAAAAGGAGTAGCTCTTTGGGCAGGGATGGAGGTTATGCATGTGCCCCAAATCATGAGCTTCTATCCACAAAAAGGTTATCTAACTGCTGTCCCTGGGAAATGTCCTACCTGTCAGCAGCAGAAAAGAATGGCGACTCCCCAGTACTGCATCGTCCTTTCAGGAGAGCAATCCCCTGTTTGAGGGTGAGTTGATTGCATGGTCTCTGTTCCACTGTGAAAGGAGCAATGACTCACTCCACGGACTGGAGCGATTACATATTATAAATGCTGGGTTGCCTTTCCTAACCTTAGTTTATCTCCTCAGAGCTCCCCTAACATTATTTTAGGGTCACACAGTATTTGAACCACCAACATAAGATCCCATGTACTGTTCTAACAGACCAGATAATCCCTTTTACAACAATGAAGGAAAGATGATGAGCACCTGACAGTGGGATCCAATGTTTCTATCATCTATTGCATGGCTGATAAGTTTGGGGCCTGAAAAAATGGTGGAATGGCCTGTTGAAAGCTATTCAGATGACATACCACACATAATGTCACATGAGGATTGAGAGTCATCTCTTGGATTCATATGTGTTTTAATTTAATATTGTGCCCCCAATATATGCAATGCCTAGGTCTAGGAACCAAGGTGTAGAAGTAGGAATGGACCCATTTATTATTATTCCAGTGACTTGCATAATGAATAATTTCTGCTTTCCATACACACAAATGTGGCTTTCTGGGTTTAGAGGTCTTAGTTCTTAAAGGAGAAATGTTTCCACTATATGAAACTGCAAAAGTCCTATTTAAGCTATAGCTGCTGTTCTGGGGCTCCTTACCCTAAGAGAAGAGCACACAAGAGGAGAAGTCACCATCCTAGCAAGCATGTTTAGCATTAAAGTGATCCATTTTAGTGTCTCCTGCTACTCTCCTGACCAGTTTTTATGACAAATGAAGGAGGGCAGTAGTTACAGCCTGAGAATGGCACGGTGACCAGAGGTCCATGCACTTCAGGGCTGAGAATCTGTGTCACACCTCCAGGTAAGCCACCTAGACCTGCAGAGGTGCTAGTTAAGGGGAAGATGAATTTTAAATTGATGGAAGAGGAAGCAGAGAACAAGTACCATGGTGCCAGCTTCAATGGGACAAGAATGTTGTGGGAGAAGAGCTACAATTGGCCCTCCTGAACTTGCTTTATATGTCAGCCCCACTAAGAAACCAGCCAGTACCGTAGAGGAGCCGCTCTAGAACTGATTCAAAGAGTTGGATCTAGATGGGGCAAAAAGTAGACTATAGTGGGCTCTGTGCCACCTTTCCCAGATCCAGCCTGAAGAGTTAAAGGAACTGTCCCCAGATGCTGGGACGATAGCTGACTGACAGCCCTAGTCTTCTAATTCTCTCTAGAAGTTGCCCTGGCTTAAAAAGAATCACCTCCCCAAGATCTCATCTACTTCCCAGAGGTACCCCGCATATCATGATGGCTTGATATAGGAATATAAAGCATCCTCACCCCAACCCAGAAAAACTAACAATGACAATTCCATCTCCTGAGATCCCTGTGGGTTTGGCAAGGCCTTCAGTGTGGCTGCATCACTGCCCAACCTCTCCCTCTGCCCAGTTATGTTGCCTTCTCTTTCCAAGGTTTAACCCTATGAGCCCTCTAATAAAATTCCTCCGCATACTAACCTCAGAGTATGCATCCCCCACGACCCAGATATGCAATAGTACCCATCAATCAATCAATCAATCAGTCAAGTAAACAAACACATAAATAAATGTGTGCTTTTTAAAAATATATCAAAATCCTCAATTTGTTGGAGAATAACTATATCAAAATATTCACTATTTTAAAAACACTGTATAAAAATGTTATAGACTTTTTGTCACTCTATAGAAATACCTCAAAGAATCTTCTTAACGTTTCATTATTTGTTGAAATTACTTGTTGATATTTGTGTAATATGTAAAAGGGAGAAGAAATGAAAATTTATTGAAATGTGTGCTAATTACACTCTAGGTGATACATTATCTTACAATCCTGGTAACCATTGCATGAAGTAGACACTGAACTCCTAAATTCCTTTCTCCATTATGTAGTGTCACAATGGTAGATTGTGAAGGCCGTGAAGCTTACAGCCCAGACCTGTCACTTACACAGGCTCTTTCTGAGATTCTTGCAGTATCCACAACACTGTGTGCTTGGTTGCGTATGTGAATTTTCTAAATTATGGGGTTTACAATTGGTTTTCTAAAAGAGGGACACAGATTGTGTGTATGTCTTAGGCCCCAAAACCTGGATCTGCCTTTGGTGCTATTTATTGCTTTGGAATGTTGCATGTTGGCCCTATGCTCAGTGCAAACTGGGCACTGACTTAAAGTGAGAGCCAGCATTAATGTTATCCACTGATTTTTTTTTCCTGTAAGTTGATCAAAGCTGTGGGTGAAAGCTTAGTTCCTTTCACTGGATGGCTCTTCCTCCAGGACTTACATTATTTTTTCAAGACAGAAATACTCGGGCTTTTCATTATCAAGATTTGTAGGTTTTCAGCCTCTTTTTTTTTTTTTTTTTTTTTTTTTTTTTTTTTTGTAAACTTCATCACCATGCTGGAGCATGTTGATAGAATGTGAAGAAAATTGGCCTGCACACCAAAGAACTGCTTCCAATAACTTTCTTCTGACCATGGGGATGTGAGAGTAAGACTTGAAAGTGATTCTCTGAGCATTGGTCTTACCCCATACAAAAAACTGTAGCTTGCAGCCAAATCTCTATTCCAATGCTGTTTGCTCCAGTAAGCTTTATTTTCTGACCCAACAATTCCCCTCATCACTGATCACGAGGGCATGTTGTCATTGTCACTTAAAGGTACAGCATTGATTGTAACAGTAGTGATGAAAGCTGACTTGAAGTCTCTGAATATAGAATAGGTGAATTTTTTAATATGTTAACCAAAATGAATAATAATTCACATCACATGCTTTTAAAGCAGCTATCCATTGGGACCAGCTTCCTGCTAGTGAGAAAGATAGCATGATTACTATAATGAGAAGACTGTTGAATTTGTAAAATAAAATTTTAATTCTTTTCAGTTAAAATGAGTGTTAATCCGTGATTACCCAGGTTTTGAACACATGATATGAAGTAGCTGGTCTGGTCTGATAAAATTCTTTGTTTCATAAGTGTTCACTTTCAAAGTGAATAAATATGGCTTAACTAACTTGTTTAAACGGTTTTCTTTCTTTCTTTTTGAGGGGCTGTTTGGTATAACACTGACTTCTGAGTCCTTGGACATAGATCCTGCTCATCTCCAGACCCCCCTCCAGTTTTCATTAGTTGCTATGATCATCTCACACGGGAGTTGGGCTCATGGGTGTCACTTGAACCTGCAACTAACACTTTAAAAGGGAATCTTAAACAATATAGATCATGGCTTCCGACTTGGCATCCACCAATCCTTGGTCTGAGAACAGACATCTAGGTCTCAGTAAAATCTCTCAAATTGAATCCAAAACCACGTATCTCTGTGTGTGTTTTCTTAAATATCTATGAAACAGTTACTATATTTCAAATATTTACGTTAATTCAATACTTAAGCAATATAGAAATGACTCATTAACACTTTTTCTAGAGACCATAATGCATTGGTGTTGGCGCCGAAATCCAGACATAGTTTATTAGCTTAGAGAGAAGTAATTTTATCTCTTAAGCGTATTTTAGTTAAAATATAAAAATTGATTATAATCGCTATTTGCCCCAGAAATGACTAGCCTCAAAGGTTGTGCCCCTGTGAGGTGGGTGGAAACATATTCTCTCAGTGGAGAGAGCATGTCTCAACATGCATTTATCCCACTAATCCACTCAAAATCAGGGAGTCTCAGCTTTTTATTTTTCAGCTTTAGAGGGCATAATGTATATAGAAAGATGAGTGTGGCAAAGGTTGTAAAAACACACAACAGGAGTGCATCTTGCTAGAAAATACATTTTCTGTCTCGAGGCTACATTGTCTTCGTTACACTTACCCCAGAGGCAGACATTCGTTTTGGACAGGGTCATTTTGTGATCTTATCGCATACTCCAATCCCAGTAAATTTTAATGACAAGAAATCCA
Organism: Lyroderma lyra; assembly: GCA_004026885.1. Lineage (NCBI taxonomy): Eukaryota > Metazoa > Chordata > Mammalia > Chiroptera > Megadermatidae > Lyroderma > Lyroderma lyra. Next base: position 130,853 of record PVJL010001530.1, read on the forward strand.
AACACCTACCAAGACAAAACAAACTGTATGATGAAACAATGAAATGGATATTATATGAGAAAGCAAAAATCCAACCCACTTCTCTTGGTCATGGAGAAAAAAAAGTGGGTTCATTCAGTGAGATAAGCCTGTAGACAAAGACTAAATATTTGTAAGATATCCATTCTCTCCAAGTTAATTTATGAATGTAATAGAATCCAACTTAAAATGCCAATAGGATGTTTAGCCGAATCGATTCTAATTACTTTTAATTTAATAAAAATAAAATAACATGACATACATTTGTTTTTCCTGACATGGGAAGGCTTCAAACTTATCCTTGCAGATTTTTTTTTTAAGTACACCATCTTTATGCTTTTCTGAGTCCCGTGGATAGGTTGCATCACTTCTATAAGGCTTTTGGTAACTTCTCCCAAATGAAAGTACCACTTCTTACCACTGTTAAATTTCTGTGGATTTTACCTCCCTACTCCACTGAGAATTCCATAGGTAGTGCCTACAAGTTCTGACAATTAAGTTTGCAAACATGCCACCATGCACTTACGTTGGCAGCACTGTACAAACAACTCAGTAAGGTTTCCTAACCTTGGTACCTCTGTGTCTCACAGCTGTGTTCATTCGTGGCAGTGTGTTGCTGAGTGGCGTTCATTATTGTTGCTGCGTGTTTTTGTGTGCTGCCATGAGAATATCAGAGTTTGAATTAGACTAACAGACATACATTAAATTTCTTGTTAAACTTGGCAAGAGTGGAAGTGAAATCAGGGACATGTTAGTCTAAGTTTATGGGGATGATGCCATGAAGAAAACAGCAGTGTGCAAATGGATTAAACATTTTTCTGAGGGAAGAAAGCATCACTGATGAAGAGAGGTCAGGGTTACCAGTAACAAGCAGAACTGATGAAAATATTGCAAAAAATCAGTGAATTGTGTGTCAAAATCATTGGCTGACTGTGAGAATCATAACAGACCAAGTAAACATCGGTAGAGAAAGTTAGGAAAATCTTAACTGAAAATCTTGGCATGAGAAAGGTGAGTGCAAAAATGGTCCCAAAGAAGCTCACTGATGAACAAAGCAAAGAAGAGTTATAGTTGACCAAGACCTTCTGGAGAGGCAAGACCATGTTTTGGGCCATGTTATCCCTGGTGATGAAACATGGCTGTACGAATACGACCCTGAAACAAAGTGTCAAAGTGCTCAATAGAAGTTAGCCAGTTCTACACGACCAAAAAATGTTCCATCAGTCCAAATCAAAAGTCAAAACAATGTTACTAACCTTTTTTGATATCAGCGGGAATGTTCACTATGAATTTATACCAAGTGGACAAACAGTCAACCAAGTTTACTGTTTGGAAGTGCTGAGAAGACTACATGAAAAAGTTAGATGAAAATGACCTGAACTTTTTGCGAATGACTCATGGCTCTTGCATCACGACAACGTACCAGCTCACATGAGGGCGTTTTTAGCCAGTACACAAATGACTGTATGGGATATCCTCCCCACGCACCTGATCTGGCCCCCAATGGCTTTTTTCTTCACCCAAAGATAAAGGAAATATTGAAAAAAAGGCATTTTGGTGACATTCAAGACATCAAGGGTAATAAAATAACAGATCTGATGGCCATTCCAGAAAAAGAGTTCAAAATTGCTTTGAAGGGTGGACTAGGTGCTGATATTGGTGCACAGCTTCCCAAGGGGAGTACTTTGAAGGTGACCGTAGTGATATTCAGCAATGAGGTATGAAGCACTTTTTCTAGGATGATTCTTGAACTTAATTGTCAGGCCTCATATATTCCCAATGTAGCATTCATCATCCGTGTTAAGTGGGCTGCCGCCTCCTGAGCATTGCCTTTCCTTTAAAAATGTCTTTTTGCTGTTTACTTCCTAAGCTCTAGTTCTGCAACAGACCTCCTGTTAGAACTTGTGCTTTCATCACGAACATCAACGTTTTCCAAAACTCAGTCCCCAAAGAATGTTTTTCAGTTGATTTCAAGTGCCAAAAGGCAGAGGTGTGGTTTTCTGAACATTCCCCCAGCTCCCTTGCCTTCCAAAACTCTGCTGCCTTCCCGTTAAAAATCTGGCTGTGCCAACCAGGCAGAGCTCCCCACCCCCACCTACCCTCCAAATGATAGAAGTTTTCAGCAAGTCTCCTGCTGCCATGAGGAAGCTAAGACTGTCATCCTGTTGCTTCTCCCAGTTGAAGCCAGGAATCTGGACAGTGGGATGTCCCTGGGTGTGCTCTGTGGGCTGGTGCGCTCAGTGCGGTGAGGAACAACTTGTGCTCATGCCTGGGTGACGACTTCCTCCTCTTAGCATGTTCTCATTTCTCTAACCCTGTTCTTCTGTCGCCTCCCAAGTTTGCTTGGCAATTATACACTGTGGGTACATCTAGGAGCTGCTGACAGAGAAAGAAAAATGCTCCTAGAAACTGCTCATTGAGACAGGAAAGAAACTTTTGTCCACATTAGACCAAGTTCAGTTATTTGAAATTTAAGGTAGAAAATAGTATTTTTTCCATAATTGAAGTTGAAGAAGAGTGTAATAGTAATTAACCTCTAATTAATTAATTAAAGTCCTTCATTCACTGAGTTAAAGAATTTTTATTGAGCCAACTCCATGACAGGGCGTAAGGAACTCATCTTCTGTAGGGGAGGGCAATTTTGGCGGTCATGCCTTCTCGTCTCTTTGGCTGGGCTAACAATTAAATTGACATAAAACAGATTAATAGGAGAAAAACAAAGTTAATTTTGGACATACTGGAGCCCACAAAAATATGAGAGTCAAAGAAGTGATCAAGCAGGCAGCTTTTATATCCATTGGACAAACCATAAATTTGTTAAGAATTGACAGGACAAAGGGGTTTGGGCTCGGGGTAGTAAATTAGTGAATAAGTAACAAGTTCTGTTTATGTAGCCTTCTGGGCCCTAACTTTCCCGTCTCTGGTGATAAGAACGCCTTCCACCTTCCTGGTACAGGGAGGGTACCTTTCACATAGGGGATTTATTTTGTGCTTTCAGGGGGCCAAACAAGGGTTACCGTGTCCTTCTTGCACTGGCTGTTTCTTAAGTAACTTTAATTCAAAATAATCAGTATGCCAAAGGATGGCATTCTGCTCCCCTTCACTTATCAGATGTAATACCTTTGTAAATCAGTCCCTGAGCCAAAGATCACGTCTGTATAATCTCTGGTGATTTATAATAAATTATTATAATGGGCTCTCTCGGCTCTGTGTCAACATATAATCCAAACCACTCTCTAAACTGAGATATAGAGGTTTAAGTGAGAGTTCAACGCTTTCTCTAGCATTGTAAGATTTTTCTTATGCTGTTCAGTTTAACATATTTGTAGTGTGTAGCTGAACTAAAAACATGTACATCTTATTAATACAAATCAACATAGTCTACCATTTTTTTTAGTAGAAGAGAAGAATTTTTACTGATGACTTAATGGTTTTCAAATTCTGGCACTTACAACTACTCCCTACACACACAGAGGATAATCACATTAAATACCTGATTGCAGGGACTAGAGCCAGACCTACTTATTTTTTCTCATCTTCTAATCTGTACAACAGTGCGTCTGTCACCTATATGAAACCTTAAGATTCTACACTGAATTGTACCCTAGGTCCTTAGGGGTTTCCAATCAGTTTTATCACTGTGAATCAGATTCATTTTTTTACTTTTTAGTTGTAAATACACTGAGTTTGAGGCTCTGGGATAATATACATGTAGAAATTTCTAATATTTCAAGGCAAAATGACTTTCAAATTATACCAATTGGAGCATTACCCTAAAGCATTTTCCAAAAAAAGGAGGGATGGTATCAATATCAGCAATGGTAATATTAATATCAACCAAAATTTATTGTTTATTTTTGCCTGGAGATGAGTACTGCACTTAAGTACTTTATCATACATGGTATTATCATGTTTCATTTTCATAATGATCTCTGTATGATGTGGGCACCATTTTTTACCTCTATTTTATAGTTAGATAACCTGGAATTAATTATTTTGAGTAGGTTCCTCAAGGTCACACCTCTAGTAAGTATCAAAGATAAAATTTGAATCCATCTGATTTTATCTAACTCTTAGCCAGTAATTTTAAGTCATTATGTTGTAACATTTCTCCAGCTAGTGAGTTCCTTGTTAAGGTTCCTCGATTTCCACAGTAAGATGTTGGCATTTGCGATTGTATGTGGTTAAATATAAAAATCCACTGAATTCAGGGCCAAAAAGAACTCACTGTAGCGTCTTGCTGTGATAAGGAATGTGAATTTCAGCTGTCACTATTCTAAGGAAAGCCAAAGTAAGAGATTTGTTATTTATGGACGATCGCGAGAACACCGTACAGGCTATCCATTCTTTTACATTTTCTATCATTTAGCCATGTATCAAACAAGATTAGGAGAAATTTGAGGTTGTGATAGAAACAGATTTTGTAGCTGAACACGTTAGGGAGTTTATCCCTAATTAAAATTGTATGTACAGAGAGACAGTGAGATTCAGTTTTTTATTTTTTAGTTGTAAATACACTGGTTTTGAGGCTCTGGTATAATATACATGTAGAAATTTCTAATAGTTCTTGCTGATATGTATTTGAAATTAGAGAAAGAAGGTCATAACTATAAATAGGAATTTGGTAGTTAGCAATATTAGGTTAACAGTTCAAGGTATCAGGGCAGAATTTTTAGGACAAAAGAAAAAAAAAAATAGAAGCTTACAAATTACATATCCAAAACTCCTTTGCCTTAGATTTGAGAGGATGGTATTAAGGATAGATAAATCTCCTTTCTGCTGCACTTTCGTTAACAAGCACGGGTATGAAATGTGACTGCTTAGAAACAAATTAGTCATTGGATTTGGTTTCTTGGAGCTAACCCTCAGCTTTGTGAGGGGAAATGGTACTTGTAGTGATAGAAGTGGCGGGAGGAAAAGCCGCATCCGACCTCTGAGTCACATCAATGATAACATGCTCTTGGATTTGACAGGACAGTGGCCTTTCTGACTTCCACTCCTCCCGTCTGTCGTACAATTCTGTAAGCAACTGACTCCCAGTATTTGATCCCATACTGTTTGAATGGTTTCTGTTTCTGCACTGGACACTTACTGACACCGTCATCAACATGACCATGTGTTGCAAATGTCAATCAGAAAGAACAACGGTTCTTTCTAATTGTGTTATCTGTTTTAATTCAATCAATCCGCAATTACTCTTTAAGATATTTATATTAAATACATATAACTTTGTCTTAATCACATCTCATTAATTCCACTGAGCCCAAGTGTCCAGTCTATACCCACCTCAACATTGCCAGAGCTCTTCACAAAAACATTTTATCTAAAGAAATGCTTTTGCTAAGTAAAAATCTATGTTTTTTTCAAGAGACGGCCGGTCAGGCATCACTGCTTTTTAAGTTTCCCAGTTGAATCTCTGCTCCAGAGCACCATCACATTTAGCCTGAATCTCAATAAACTAAAGTTCCAGAATCCATACTACCAATTTGTGTGTGTGCGATACAAATAATTTTCCCTTATTCTGTTAGATTTTTATGTTATGCCTCTCCAATGAGATTTCAGAACAGTTGAAGGAAAAGAAAAAAAACCCCAGCCTTTTTCTTCTATAGTATCTTTCATAAAAATAATTTCAGAGCAGAAGGCTAAGACAGTGATTTTATTTTTCTAAAACTAGCAAATAAGACATTGGGGGACATTTAATAAAAAATGTAAAATGTAATTAGAATTACAAGAAAAATAGAAAATGTTGAGCCAGATTTAGGAAGACAAGAGGATACACAATCAACCATAAATCTTTTCAGTAGGGATCAAATACACTTTGAGAGTCTGAAATAAACTCAATATGATGGAGCAGAGAGAACAGATTTCGTGGTCAAACTGGCCTGGATTTAAAGGACTTTTCTACTCCTTATTATCTGTATGACCTTGGGTTTGTGAATGAATTCTATGAGTCTGTTCGGAGTCCTTCATGAGTATCCAAAACTGAAAAACCTAACTATCCCCTGAACTTGAAGTATTCCCTTCCTTAAGCTAGTTGTGCATGCTAAGAAGTAGGCAAAGACAATCATGGTATCATAGTGATACTCCTACCTATAAAATGGGTATAATCATTCTACCTTATAGTATTATGATGATGCCACAAGGGCTCACATTTTGATAGGCTTTTAAGAAAAGCTAGTTCCAGCTCTCCCACAGCATGGCAATCCCTCAGTTAAGTTCAAACAGGACCAATTCAGGCCTTTACTTTGACCTCGAGGAAGATTGGCAGAATGGTGAGACCTGGAGCCCTCAGAGCAGAGAAAGAAAAGGTAATCCTGAAAAATGCAGTTTTCAAAAGGAAATGCTTTTGGCAAGGTAGAGGATCCCAGTGACTCATTTTGTAATTGTTTGCATATTACATCATTGTCAGACACCGTGTACGTGTAGGGCTTTAGGGATCTTCGCCCCAAGAGACCTTCCGAGAACGGATCATTCCGTGTTTATCCTTGACGAGTGATGTGTCAGCCTTAACGCACAGGTATAATCAAGTGAGAGTTTGTATTTCATTTCTGGAGTTAAAGAAAAAATTGAAGGGAGGGCATAATGTCCCTTAGAATGTCCAGTGCGGTCTTCTGACTCCAGTGGGGAGAAAAGACAGAGTAACAAGAGTTTTCGGCAATGAGAGCACGAGTTAGAGGGGTCACTGCGGATTCATAAGGATAAAGCACTGACTAGGACAACCCCAGCTTATCAAACAAACACCACCTTGAAACCTTTGCCTACCTGATTGCAAATCTGTTGTTGTTGTTTTTTTTTTTTTTCCTAATCACTGACTTCATTTAAGGACTGCCTAAGCTTTTCTATGAGTGAACTATGAACTTAATCATTTTAGATCTTATAAGAATATAATTTACTTCAACAAGATCACCTAAATCTGTACCTTCTACAAACCATTTCACTCTCTCACTCCTGACTGCCCTACCCCTGCTCATTGACTTTAATTTTAGATTTTTAAACATACATGCCTTCAGGTGGCTTATATATTAATCTAAATTGGGAACTGCAACCAGAAACTGTGCTTCCATCCACTTGAAAGCTCAATGAGTCATGCTCTATCTCTGATTATGATTAAAATTCTCTGAACTCTCATGTGCCATCCTTTATCCTCAAAGATGATCCTGCCTGCGGCAATCAATAAGAAAAAAATTTGTTGTCTAGTTGTTTTTCAAAAAAGGTGATGAATTTCTGTAGATCTCTTCATACCTTGCATTCAGTAGAACTTTCTAAGCAAACTAGAGACATTGCACTAGTTTAAAAATATGATTATTTTAATATCATAAAAGTTTAACCTAGTCATAAGTCAAGGCCACTAAGATGGAATTCATCCATGTGTATTTTGCCAGGGGCTCCCGGGGATGTCCAAGAGTGAAGTCATCCCAGAGCAGCGGTGACCGGGTCCTTGTCTTCATGCAAGATAGAATTCAAGAACGAGACAGAGGCAGGAAAGCGAAAATCATTTATTGAACATGAAAGTACACACTTGAGAGGAAAGCGCAGGAGAACTCAGAGAATGTGTTGGGCAAAGGAAGTCACGATCAGGGGATTTTATTCCTCCTAGGGAGGGTGTTGGGGACGTCCCATCGACATGGTTGATTCATCTCCTCACCCTGGGTTCCACCCTCTCTTTCCCACTCTTTCTTTCTAATTTGGTTCCTCCAGAACTGTCAGGGCATCAAATGCATAATGAAATCATGGTAATCTCAATGCAAATGACATTATAATGACATTAAAATTAGCGAAAGCTCAGGTTCTGGTCATAGGGATCAGCCTAGCTAGATGAAACTGGTTCTTGTTTCTCTCCAGCTGCAGGTGCTGGATGTGGTCACGTGTTGCTTATGTAACCAGTGAGGTACCACAGTTGTACCCGGGAGGTGGTTGGCAATTTCCTGGGCTATTAATTCTGCCTCATGTCCAACAAAGAGTTATACAATGAGTCATATTCATACTCGTAGATCTATTCAAGACCTTGATTATAAAATTAACTACACAAACTTGTTCTTGAAAAAAGTATCAGATAGTAAAGGAGATAAGCATCAAAATATGATTATGTTATTATGTACCAAGAGTAATGATTGAAAAATAACAGGTTATTGTAAAGATATTAGAAGTAGAAAGGTATATAACCTGGAGTTAAGAGTAAGGTTAATAAGAAAGATCAATGGAAATTAGCTAATCGGAAGGGTCTCTTCCAAGCAGAGATTCATGAACATCTATGTCACAAAGACGACACAGGCAAAGTCATGAGCAGTTAGATGCTGTTAGAGTGAATTATACATCTGGACAGGTAGGCAAAGGTGATATCTTGGAGAACCCCACATGTAGCCTTAAGGAGATTTACTCACATGTGGTAAATGGCAGAAAGTAATGGGGTTCTGAGCAAAAGCAAACGTGGCACATCTATATTTGCAATTTAGTTTGAATGCAATCAGTTGTAGTAAGCAAGCCAATGATAAGGAGAACCAAGATGAATGAGGTTGAAGCTAATCCTCAAAATAAATGACAACACTTAGTTTTTCATATTGCTGTACACACCATATACAGCACCAGCCTAATATAGTGGCTCATCCTTATTTAAAATTCAATTTAAGAAAGTGTATTGCCATGAAAAAATAATTAAATTTTGGCAAGCACTTAATATCTAAGCTTCTGTAATGTGGGGGTGATAATATCTACATTAATTCATTTATCAGGATTAAAGAAGCTGAAGAATAGACAGCACCTGATCAGTGGCTAGGACTGGAAAGTTCAAGATAAGGCAGTCAAGTGGGTAAGTGTTCTAAGAATGCAAATATAGGTTCATAAATATCATAAAATACAGAAATGCAAAACATGATTCTTAGGACCACACCATTTAAAGAAGTTCAGCCCATGTGTTAGACTTTTACACATTGATCTTTTATGTAAAAATTTACACATTAGACTTCCATGCAAAATTTTTGTTGAATAAGAGTTTAATCATTAAAGCCAAAATGATGAAAAGGAAAGGAGGGGAGTAGGAAGAAAGGAAGGAAGGAAGGAAGGAAGGAAGGGATGACGAGAGGGAGGGAGGGAAGACATAAGAATACAAGTAAAACAAGCCAAAACTCCAAAACCTCTTGATTAAATTCCCCCTTCAACAATTACCATGAAACAAAATAGGTTTTACTAAACTTAGGTTGGTTGTTCTCACCGCATTCCCATCCGCCCCTGCCCCCTTCCCACCTGCCTGAAAGCGTTTTGAACTGCCACAACTTGGCATGTACTTCTGGCACCTCGTGTGGGGAGGCCAGGGCTGATACACAGGATAGCCTTTCATGAACAGGCATTTCTGGCGCCCAATGCCAATAGTGTCAAGACTGGGAAGACCCGATTTAGATTAACATCATTTGGGCATTTTGTGAAGCAGCTCTTTGTCTTCCCATTCTGCAACTGAGACACTAAGGCCAAAGTCATGAATTATAGAAGTACGTGTGTGTGTGTGTGTGTGTGTGTGTGTGTATGAAAGTTTTGCTTATAAAATGCAATTAAATCAAAATACAAATTAAATTATTTTACACAATTTTCTGAAATCAGGGCCACATGATTTCTAATTTTCTAATCAGATCAGCCACATGTTTACCTGCTCCTTTTGCCTTTATTTAAAAGGAGAACTTTTTTAAAAAATTAAAAGAGCAAAACCGCCAAAGCCTCCTTTCTCTGTGAAATCGTAGACGTCTGAGAACCCAGCCCACCAACAGTGCACCTCACTCAGCTTCCCCCTGAACTTCAGGGTCATAAAGAGAGAAGTGGGCAGAGGAAGATTTAGGAAGTTGACAGTTTTATTGTTCGTTACAGATTGAAACAAGAAGATGGAAAGATTACCTCGGGGCCCATTGCTTTGATTCTGCTATCAAGGGAAACAATATCTTAAAGCTAAAATATAAGTGGGAAAGTTATAAACTTAAGGAAAAAATCAGGCCATCATTCAGCCAACACAGCAACTCCTGACATGTTCTGAGTCAGATGTACGATCCGTATGCAAAAGGCCCTAAGGAAGCCACCATGCCACTTTTGAGGAACCTTCAATAGCAGTGGATTCGTGTAGGGAATGTGATATCCTGGATTCGTTGTGTAAAAATTGAAAAAAAAAATTTAAATTGTGTAGTAAACTCTTTTAAAAATACTGCTTGGGTGGCTTAGCTGTATAAATACAATGGCAAGGCATTAAATAATATTTAGTCATAGAAGTGTGTTCAAAATATGGCTAAATGCAGTAGTACATTTTGTAAATTCATTCAGTGACGTACCGCATTATGCTTTTATTTTTTGGTCAAGGAAAGTAGAAGGTTGGGGTTGGTTTTCCACATCATCCCTCTTTAATTGTTGACCATATTACTTTGCTCAAAGTCTATCTATCCTGGCCAATAGTGAGCACTGGGGGGAAAATCAGTTAGTTAAATTGAATTGACTTGCACTACACTGTTGTCTTCTGATTACTGTTAACCTCCTTGAATAACTCATACACTTCTCATTTTTTTCTACTCCCATGAGTTCAGCTATCATCTATATGCTAATGATTCTTAAAATTGCATTTCTGTCCAGCCTAAATCACTATTTCTAACTTCTTCCTGTGGACCCAACACCTCCTCCATTATTTCATCTTGTTGAGTGCCTTCCAAACTCCCAAGGGAGTAATTTGTAAGTCATCTGTGATAATCCCTGTCTCTTGAAAGATGAGCTGAAACTTTCTACGTAAAGAGGATGGGAGGATGACTCTAGGGTCTTGAGAAGTTGGGTCCAACCAATGTTTACATGTGTTAATAATGTTCAAAATTGGCCAAGAGAACCAGTGAGATAGAGACTGTACCGTGTACGTGCCATTTGAGTTGTCACTGATCCTGGCAGGAGATGCTTCAATGGTGTGTTAAGAAGAATCATCAGACATCATGAGCAGGGAAAGAATGGGAGTTAATTTCACTGGCTCGTTCTGTCCCACCACCTTGCAAAGAACATGGTATATAGTAGACACTTAATTAAAAATAAGTTGACACGACTGAGCTGGAACTCAGAGCTCCAATCTCTTTGGTATGTTTTGTTTGTTTTTGTTTTGTTTTATTTTTTAATGTAAAGGGCCATGTAGTAAACATTTTATGCTTTGTGGGTCTTATGGTCTCTATTACAACGATTCAACTGTGCCTTTGTAGGGCCAATGCAGCCACAAAACACCCTGCCTTCCATGGAATCATTTAGAATAGAACTTCTATTATATTAACTCTCAATCTCGTATCTATCCACTTCGCAGTATTAATTCTCTGCTTTCTTCTATCTTATACTCTGTCTGTAGGGCTAACCTAGTTAAGGCTAATCCCTTCTTCTCTGAGCTAGATCCTATTTCCACTCTATCAATCGCCCCGTCCCCCTTGTACCATTTCTTTCTATCTCTTGAATTAATCCTACCATCACACACACTGCTATTTCTCTTATTTTATTACAAAGCAACTTCTCTTTGATTTCACGTCTCCCTTCCTCTGATCACTCCAACTTCCTGGTCTCTTTAAAGCAATGTTCCTTCAAAGAATTGTCTGTACCGGGTATCTCCATTTCTTCATCTCCTATTCTAGCCTAAATCCACCACTCCAAACAGAATTTTGTCTTTATTACTCCATCACTAAAGATGACCTTGCCAGTGTTGCTAATGGCCTCTGCATTGTGAACCTGAATGACCAATTCTCACTCCTCAGCTTATTTGACCTGCCCAAATCACCTGACATAGCTGACTTTCTCCTCCCCAGAACACTCTTTCCCTGGTGTCCAGCCCATCACATGCTCCTTGTTTTCTTCCCATTCTCATTTTCCGTCTCCTGTGTGTTTCCCTTCTCATCTCTTACAGTTTTTAACAGCTGAGTACTCCCAAGAACTTCTTTATACTTCTTAACTCTCTATCTTCACCCACTTTCCTGATCATCTGATCAAATTTTATACATTTAAGTAACTATGTACTTACTGATAGTTCTGAAATGTGTATGTCCACTCAGGACCTCTCTCTTATACTTCAGATTGCTCTATTCAATATGGACTATCTCCACTTATATGTACAATAGAATCTCATACTAAACTAAATTTCTGATTTCCTCTCATGCCCCTAGGCCACCCAAAAAATCCTCCTACTCTTTTCCTCATTGCAATTTCTAACAAATTCATCGTTCTTCAAAACTTGGAGTCACATCATCTTTGACTCTTATTTTTCTCCAACATCTCACATCCAATCTATCATTGTTACCTCTTAAGTCTACATTCGAAAGAAATACAAAATCAGACCACTTTATGCCACTAAAATGCTTCTACTGTGGCCATGGCATCATTTTTTTTCTCACCTCGATTACTGCAAACACTACCTAAGTCTTGTTTGCCCTTTTCCTAGCCCAGCTGCAATCTAGTCTTAGCAGAGAAGCTTAAGTACACTCTGATTTATGTTGAGTTAATTGTTTTATGTGTTGCAAGGTAAGCATCTGAGGTAGTGTTTGTGCATATGGTTACCTTGTCATTTCAGCAACTCTTGTGGAAAAGATTAATCGCTTCCTTAAACCTTTGCACGTATTCAGAATCAGTGCTTCAAAAGTGTGAGTCTGTTCTACGCTCCTTTTCCTGTCTCATTGGTTTGTCTTTACCACCAATGCCACTGATGCCTCAGAGTTCTCTGTGCAGCTGTCGCCTTTCTGACACTTTGCCCTGCAAATTCCAGCACTTTGGTCTTCCTGCATCAGCACTGTCTCCTAAATTCAGGGAATCCCCTGGGTTCCTCCCGCGGTCCTGTTCTCTGTACTGAAGGCTGGAGCATCTCTCAAGCCTGTAAGCTCATCTTGTTTGGTTACCATCTTCTAGGAATCACCAACCTTTGTTTCTTGCTTTTCAGGGTCTTCAAGTTTTTTTTCTTATATTTGTTTAGAATGTTTACTTTTTTCAGGTAGCATAGTTAATTCATTGTTTATGATTCCCATTTTAGCCAGAAGACAAATTTCTCATTCCTGACCCCGTTTTTCTATCCAATTAGTGGCAATCAATAATAATTTTAAAAGATCATTCCAAACTGTATAGAATAATAGAAAAGTCAAGTTTAATTACCTAATGATATTTAAGAATATCACATATGTAGAGAACCAGAAGATTAATGGGACAAATAAAAGAATTGTGCGTTCCTTGGCTTCTGTACATAATAACTTAGGGCGTTCTTTCGGCCACTTGGGTTGTTGGAAGAGAACACATCATTCAGTCCGTATAAAGTTCAAGCTGATGGGTTTTGAGTGCTTTAACAATTATTGTTGATTGTTCTGCTCATTGTTATGAAATGTATTGTGCAACTGTCCCTAAAGCCTACCGTGGTGACATGCTGGTACATCTCACTTCTCATTCTCACTTGGGAACTTGGATGGGCACCATGATGTTTCTTTGTTTACAAGATTATTATTGAGCTGTATTTCTCTCCACTAGAGTGGGAACTATGCTATTAAATCGGAGAAGTCAGCCAAGGCAGAGGGAAGATGACTTTTCAAATGGCCTGTCTGCCATGTGATTGAAAGCCCCAAAATAGGGCCTTGGGGACAGCGGAGAGACAGTGTTTCATTCAGCTCTATCATCTTAGAGCATGTATAGGAGCATGGATTCCTAATTGGTTTTGTAATTATATGTCAAGTTCAACAATGTTTACTGTCTCCAGCCAAGCTATAAATTCAGAAATAGAAACTTGGGCATAAAGTGATTAGGAATTATTTTGCTCAAAATGTGCTGAGAAAAAAAAATGTAACATTTCTCAGTCAGTCAACTACAGAAACAAGTGCTTAATTTTCTCTAACTTTGCTCTTTTCTCTCACCCAATCTCAGTCCTAAAAATAATTGTTCAAACAAAAAGAGTCTATTTTGTCCTGATCACTGTGCTAAATATTAAGAAAATAGACATAACTAAGGTAATAGGGTCCCAGAATGTTAAGAACTCACAAAAAAGTTTATACTATCCAAAATCAATGCATACGCATTGTTCAATTACTTTCTTTCTCAAATTAGTCAAGAACAAGTAGAAAGAAATCATATGATTATTGTGTGGTTTAAATTTCCTTACATGGTTTATTCAAATTCCTCTCAAATATTTTCAGGGTGGGGGGTGGTTTTAGAACAAATAATTAGATCCAATTGAATTCCCCAAGATCCACTGAGAATAGCATGGTATAATGGAACGATGCCTGAACTGGGATGAGAAGACTTTGCTTCTGTCTCAAATAGAGCCACTCGCTAGCTAAATGAGTTTTAGGAGTTTTCTTAGTCTTAGGGTCTTACTCCCTACAACCAGACATTGGGGATAATATACTTCAAACAGTACTGGCAGGACAAAACAAAGGAATGTTTGTGAATGTTTTTATAACATGTCAATATTTTGAGAAAGTAAAAACTATACTGTATAGGCATACTATTATCAACTCAAAATCCTTCCATAGAATAAAGCTGTTTGTGGGGATTGGATATCCAGTCAGGGACTACATTTCCTTGTTCCCATTGTATCTAGATGGGAGTTTAAAATCCTCGTCAGTGAGAAGCGAGCAGAAGCGATGTCACTTCCAGGCCCAGGTAATTAAGAAACAATGTGTTCTCTCTGTGATCCCTTTCCTGCCAACTGGATACAAAATGCTCTTGAGACCTAGGTAATGACAGAGCCATTCTCTGGAAAGAACCTGGGTCCCCACGTTAGCACTCAAGAAGCTCCATGGACTTGGCAGGTATAACCACATTGGATTATGTAAGAAAAAAGGAATTTCTAATTTTTAAAGAAATGTTGGGGTCTATTTGCAACAGTTAGAGTTACCTAATTCCTATGATCTATAGACTTTTGCATCCAGATGAGAAGCAGCAACAGGAAACAGTATTACATACAATATACAATAAAATGTATATATAAAGCATATGAAAGAATTGTGTGTAATACACTGGACTTCAGTTATCAAGAAGAATGATCTCTGAGAGAAAGAGGAAAAAAATAAAGTGAACCCTAAGATGACCACAGCATAATCCTTGAAAGAATCTGCAGATTGCAGTAGGCAAACCCAAGTGAAGGCAAACCCAAGTGAAGGCAAACCCAAGTGAAGGCAAACCCAAGTGAAGGCAAATAGAGTTCACGTGGCAGAGTACCAGAAAGGAAGAGAGCACAGGAGAACCGAACTCAACAGCATTCAGCTGGACACTGTTCAGCACTTGGGCCTAAGGAGACTCCCTGAGGGGAGGGAAAGAACCACGTGAGAGAATTAGAGGTAAAGGTAAATGACGGTCAACTGAATGGGAAAGAAAAACATCGTGATTCACGGGATATTGAATAGAACACTCAGAAGAGTCATGTCTCAGTAGTGGAGAATAACTAGCCCTAGAGTGAGCATTGTTCTTAAAAATATTTTGCCCCTAACAAATCTTAAAAGTAAGATCTAAAAGTATCAAACTATGTTCAAGTAACTTAATTATATCCCAGAACAAAACTCAAAAATGCAAAATGTAATTAGAAGTGAAAAAAAAATTCAGCTTCTAACAAGGTAAAATTGACAATATCTCACATTCAATTAAAAAAACAAACAAACAAACAAACCTGCAATAAAGCAGAACAATACATCGCAAATTGAGAAGAAAAAAAAATCAAATGAAATAACCCAGGACAGACAGAAGTTAGAATTAGCAGATAAAGACATTGAAATTTTAGTATAACCTTATTTCATATGTTCAAAAATTAAGTAGCGGTATGGAAGAGGTACAGGAAAAAAATTGAAATTCTACTGATGAAAATTAAAATTTATGAGATGACAGCTACACTAGATGGGATGAGAGTGGATTAGACATTGCAAAAGAGAAGACTAGTGAACCTGAAGACACAATAGAAACAATTCATGATGTAAAACAAATGAAGAAAGAAGTATAGACGATGAATTAAGCATCAGTAAGTTGTGGGACAATTTCAAATGGTTTAATACACATGAAATTGGAACTCCTGATAAAGGAGAGAAGAAATTGTATTTGAAGGAATAATGCCTATGAATTTTCCAAATTTGATGAAAACTATTAACTCACAGATATAAGAGACTCAATGAACCTCAAGAATAAGAAACAAGAAAAAAAAAAAGAAAAACCAAGGTGCATTGCCTCATGCATTGTTTAAAAACATTATAAATTTGAATTGGAAGGTTCAATATTGTAATCACTTCTTTCCCAATTTGATCTGTATATTCAAATTCCCACAACCAAATTCCCACCCCAATTCTCTCCTCCTCTTCCTTCTCTTGTTGGATTATCCCACTGACTTAAAACACTTATGGAAAGACGAAGGACCTAGAGTAGCCTTATTAACTTGGAAAAAAAAAAAAAAAAAGAAAACGTTAGTGAACTACTTGATGTCTAGGCTTATTTTAAAGCTACAGTAATCAAAATAAGGTGATGTTGGTATGAAGATAGACAAGTAGATTGATGAACAGAATAGAGAGTCCAGAAATAGATTCCCAAAGTCGCATAAAGAGAAGAAAAAGACAAACCATAGACTGAGAGAAAATATTGGCAAAGCATGTAACTAATAATGGAATCTAGAAAGAACTTGAAAATTTTAATGATAAGGAAACAAACAACACAAAGACAAAAGTTTAAGCAGACATTCTACCTGTTAGAAGTAAAAGAAGGAAGAGTTTACAATGACTCTCAAATTTCTAGCCTGAGGACCCTGGTGGTTGGTAGAGACAATGGAGGCAAATCAGATTTAATCAGATTTATGGGGAGAAATGTTCAGATGTGCACATGATGTTAACGACAAAGCCGTGAGTGGAACCTCGGTATTCACTCCCCCACTTACGTAGTAATAGAGTAGCTGATTTTAGTTTGGCACATGGCCACCCCAAATAAAGAGAACATTTCACACACACTACTAGGTGTAGCCAAATGACTGAGTTCTGGGTAATGGTCTGTAATCTACATTTGCTGTGATAAGTTGTGTTTGCATCTTCCAGGGTGTGTCCTTAACAGGAAGAATGGGTTTTTCTTCACTCTTTCCTTCTTCTTGGAGGGGGAATGTGGACGTAATAGCTACAGCTCTACTAATTCTCTTGAAACCTAAGTTTAACTTTGCCAAGGAAACCGCAAAAAGCAGAGCAGCAAGATAGAAAAAGCTTGGGACTTCGACTTCATACACATGAGAAAGAAAGAAGTTTCTACATGCTTAAAAATTTTTTAGAACACCAGATATTCTACCAAAGAGGACTTATATAGTTGACAAATAGGCACATAAAATGATACTTACTATTACTAGTCGTTAATAAAATGTAAATCAAAACTACAATGGTGTTCCTACACGCCTAATGATTGGTTGTAATTAAGCGCACTGACCACAGCAAGTGCTGGAGAGCAGATCTAGGAGCTGGAACTCCAACGAACTGCCTGTGGGAAACCCAGCTTGGTCCACTACTTAGGAAAACAGTTGTCACTTTCTTATACGATTAAATGTATCCTCGACGTAGGACTCAGCCACTTGGCTTCTGGATCATTACCTGATAAATGAAAATAAGTGCACGTACAAAGACGTGTATACTTAGGTGCACAGCCAGTTCATTCATAACAGTTAATCACTGATATCATCCTAACATCTATTAACACGTGAAAGAACAAACTGTGGTCTTCAAATGCCGGAATGCTCTGCAATAAAAAGGAATATCCACTCTTGATACATAATACAACCTGGATAAATCTCAAAATACTTATACAGAGTCTTTTAGTTTCCTGAATCCAATTCCTGTGTGTGTGTGTGTGTGTGTGTGTGTGTGTGTGTGTTGGGGAGGGTGTTCCCATATAACACCAAACAGTTCTTGGATACCAGCAGGATGTTTAAGAATTCCACTGAGTTCTGTCACTATCTGCTGAGAGGTAGCATCTGGTTCTATAAGTTGAGGCCTCAGTCCTACAAGACTGCCCCTCACCCCACTTCAGGACACCCAGTTGCAAGCCTAGGCCATTCACCTATACTTGCTCCAATCTCCTCCTAAGGTTCAATTAATTTGCTAGAGTGCTCACAGAACTCAGAGAAACATTTTATTTACTAGAATACAGGTTTATTATAAAAGGCCATTGCTCAGGAACTGCCAGATGGAAGGGAAACACAGGGCAGGGTGTGGGGAGAGGGCCTCCATGCCGTCTTCAGACACACTTCCAGCACCTCTGTGCACACTAACCTGTAAGCTCTCCAACCCTGCACCTTTGGGTTTTATGGAGGCTTCATTACACAGTTATGACAGATTAAATCATTGGCCCTGGGGGATTGATTCAACCTCCAGTCTCCTTCCCCTCCCAGAAAGTTGGGAGGTACTGAAAGTTCCAACACTAATTACTAGCTGGTTCCCCTGGCAACCAGCCCCATCCTTAGATTACCTAAGGGCTTTCCAAAAGTCATCTCATTAACATAACAAAAGACATTTATTGCTGTTATCACAGGAAATTCCAAGGGTTTTAGGAGCTCTGTGCCAGGAAGGAGATTTAAAACCAAATATATTTCATGTTATTAATCAAAATATAACACAAAGTGAAAGAAATCAGGGTTTTAAAAATATATCTATATTACCTATTTACATTAAATTTTAGGAAACTCCAAGTACTATAGAGCCACAAAAATTAGGTCAGTGGTTTCTGGGAAAGAGAGGGCTGGAGGAACAAGGGGTAAGTACATGGGGGTGATGGATTTGTTCATTTTCTTGACTAGAGTGAGAGTTTCACGGGAGTCTATGTGCCAAAATTTATCAAACTCTACCCTTAGATACATGCAGTAATTATGTCAAGTATATCTCAATAAAACTATTAAAAATACAGACTGTGATTATAATCATCTGGGCAATATATCCCTGATATCTGCTAGTTACAGGACTCACACTGGCCAATTGGCAAAAGAGAATCGTTCTTGTTGACCTCTCTCCAGCTAAGTCTTCCTCAGTGTCTAGGTTTCTTGTTGACTCACGTCTTTATCTTACACTGCTCACATCAGAAAGAGTGGAGGGAAAGATGTGTATCCAGGTGGCCCAGGTGCCAGGTATGTAACATAAGGTCCTTGAGACTTCTTCACTCTGAGCTGTGACTTCAATTATTTCCCTTGTAGGAGGCATTTGCATTTTACATGGAAACTTGAGAAGGCTTACTTAGCATAAAGCAATACATTACACATGGTAAAATGACAGGTGGCATTACATCTTAGTAGAGTGTGCATTGATTTGGGGAAAGAGGTCTCCAGGGTTCGCTTTCATAGATCAACAAATAGCATATTCTTTTCTAAAGTTGGCTTCGAGTCTCAGTAATAATGATGACTTGTATTTGTATAGGATGTTAGTGATTACAAAGTGGTTTCACATTTATTGTCTCATTCAGGCATGCAAAGGCCTTTTGAGGTGAATTAGCTCAATTTATGGATAACAAAGTTGACAGTTAAGGCAGTTCAACAATGTGCTTTCTAGTCTCAGGCAGAAGTAGACTTTGAAGCGAATTAATTTGACTCCCAGTTCAACAATCTATCCTCAAAGCGTGGCTGCATCAGTTTAAGTGAAAATTCCTTGAGAGCAACGTGCCCCTCCCTCCCCTTAACTTCACGACATCCTTCCTGAAACTATCAACAACGTTGCTTGACTTGTGGATCGGAATTTATGCAATTTTAAATAAACATCTAATTTCAGGCTATGGAAATGGCAATAAGAGATCCTGCAAAATAATAAAGTCACTTACAAATAATGACATGCTCTTGACCCTTGGCCTAACCACTTAAGATTCATGTTTGATTTCTTGTCCCATTGAACTTGGAAGAGGAGAGGTTAACACAAAGCAGTATACAAGGGCTGTCTGGAAAGTATCCAGCCATGTAATATGAAAAATAGAGGCATTTATGGCTGGATTTTTTCTGAACAGCCCTCGTATGTATGATTAAGGACTGTAGTCATAGCCCAACATTCTTGACCTCCTCTGAACTTTGATTAGTTTAAGAATTTGTTTACACAGCAAGTGATCATGTTCTTCATTACCTTCTTTGAGAATTCAGCCTGCACTCCCACCCCTAGCATCTTGTCTACCATACACTAAAACTTCTATGCTAGAAACTGGCTCTTACTGTAGAAGTAGAAAGAAAAAATAAAAAACAGTCTCTTACTTTAAGAGGCTACCAATCTAACTAGGAAGGAGAGATTACAAAATTGTTAAAAACAAATGAACAGAAATAACACTTTTGAGCATTGCCAGATAATAAAAATTAAATATATCTTATTTTACAGAATTATTAAAGAAATCTCAAATGTTACACATTATAATGACTGTTTTTCTAGATCACGAAACCAATTTATAATAAATGGCCTTAGAAAACAGAGCTAGAGAATGATAGAGACAGAATTTAAATTCTAGTACAACTCCAACATCATAATCTTTGTACTAATCCAAAATGAAAGATAAGCACTCATACATCTATACTCTATTGGTTTATGAAAAAGTTACCAAGGTAATTCATAGGAAAAGTATAATTTTTTCAGCATATAATGCTCAAACAATTATACATCTACATGCAAAAAGTGTAACCAATGTCACTCCAATAAGTCTAACAATAAAAATATTTTTATATATGAAAAAAGTGAACCTCAGCCTTTACCTTATACCTTATACAAGAAATAACTTTAAATGTATTATAGACTTAAAAATATAAATGGTAAAACTATAAAACTTCTAGAAGAAACAATAAAAGGATACTTTTTTGGCTTTTGATTAAGCAGAGATTTCAAACAGGATACAAAGAAAACCCAGAAAAGAAAAAAAAAGATAAATTGGACTTTATCAAAATTAAAAACTTCTGCTTCACAAAGACACTGTCAGGCAATGAAAAGACAATCTATAAATTATGAGAAAATATAGCCAAAACACCTATGTAATAAAGGCATATTTGGAATATATAAATATTCTCAGAAATCAATAATAATAAGATAAACAACCCAGTTTTCAAAATGAGTGAAAGATTTGAGTAGACATGTCACCAAAGGAGATCTATAGATAGCAGGAAGCAATGTTCAACACAATTAGCCATTAGGAAAATGCAAATTCAAACCACAATGATATGTCACTACATGTCTACTAGATATTTAAAGTTAAAAAGAAAAAACACTGACAATACTAACTTTGATTATGTGATGCAACTAAAACACTCATACATTGTTTTTGTTATAATGCAAAATGGTACAGGCACTTTCAAAAACTAGTTGGTATTTTTACATAATGTTAAATCCAGAAATCTCATTCAGCATTATTACTGAAGAAAAAAGGAAACACTTCCACATGAAGATCTGTATATGCATATTTATGTAAACTGATTCATATAGTCAAATATTGGAATCAAGACAAAGGTCAATCGACTAAATAAACACATAAACAAATGTTGTATATCCATATGAGGAAACGCTACTGAGCCATTAAAATGAATGAACTATCAATATGTGAAACAATAGGGATGGTTCTCAAAGGTGTTATGCCAGAAAATGCATATTGTATGATTCCATTGAAATGAAATTCTGACTAGGCACAACTATGGAGACAGAAAATAGATTAGTGATCACAGGCACTGTGGGTACAGGAGGCTAAGCCTGACTGCAAATAGTCATAAGGGATCTTTTTTTGATAATAGAAATACTCTGTATCTTGATGATAGTGTTGGTTAAATGACAGTCTACCTTTGAGAAAGTTCACCAAATGGCATTCTCAAACAACCAATTTTACCATACATAAATTACCCTTTATAAACCCAATTAATAAAAAGGTACTACTGTTCTGTGCTAATAAAGTGGAAAATAGAGAATAATTATAGTTTCTGAGAATGGAGCAGTCAAAAAAATGTCTCTAGCACGTCAATTCTAAACCTATATATTTTATGTCTTTAACAAGTCATTGAACATTAATTAATCAAATGAGAACATGGGCTTAAATCATCTCTAAGATTCTTTCATGTTTATTATTCTATGATTTCCACTTTATTCAGAGGAGGAAAAACTAGTGATAATTATTCCAGATTTAACAATGATTGGCTATTTTTGATACTGGATGTGCTATCCAGAGTCCCCTTTCTGGTCCCTGATTATTGTTGTCTTCTGTGCCAGAAACAATAGGCTGCTATTAAATAAAAGGGAAGGCCATCTCCAGCTAAAGAGAGCCATCTCTCCTGTGTAGTCCCACCCTCAGACCTGTCTGCACAGGGTGGCTGATTGGTATTGGGGTGTAGATGGTTTTTATGTCTCAACTGAGAACATCTCTGAACAGGCATTCTGGCTTCAGAGTGCCCCGTGATCGCCGAGCTTTCTTTATCACTTGCATTGCAGTTCAACTTCTCTTTCTGCCCAATCCTACTCCAGTACAGGTGTTATTCCCTAGTTTATTCTCCTATAACACCCCTGTGTCCAAATCTCTATCTCAAAGTCTACTTCTCAAGCACCTGGGCAGGCTGGCACCTTTGCCATAGATCAAATCAAGAATTCATTATTCATAAGTACCGTTTAAAATATTGCACAATTTAAGAAATAATAATAATTGTACTGGAACAGAGTTGTCAGCTATCAAAAAAATTTATAACATGGTAAATTGCTATGTGATCTATAAGCTAATAATAAAAAAATTGGTAAAAAAATAGCTGAACAATTGAATGTTCATTTTTATACCATTCTACAGTTTACTTATGTGCAAAGCACTTTACAAGTATAGTAAGAGATAGCAAAAATTGTATAATAGAGGTCCTTCAGAATCCTCAAAAATAATGATAATAATCATCCACAGAGTTACAGAGTTTAGTGTATTTTTATTTTAAAAGATTATCAAAACAAATGGGGCAAGAGGATGTAAGGGAGGCATGGACAAAGCCTGTTGGGAATGCTCAGCTTCAGTACCTTAGGAGGGGGGAAGGTTCCTGATTGAGTTGACAATTGAGATAAGTCTTAAACAAGTAAGAATTGGACAGACAGATGAAGTATGTGAAAAGAGGAGTTTCAAAGGAGAAAGAGTGTGAGGAGAAGGACACAGATCACTGTTTACCGAAGACTGAGATGATTCATCTGCTTGTTTGAACATTTTTCTTGGGGAAGAACAGGGACCCTGGGTCTTTGTTGGGTGAGGTTTGAGAATCTAAGGGCCAGAGATGGGTACAACAGTAAAAGTGGAGCTAACCTAATTCTCAAGCTGGAAATCAAATCATGAAAATCTTCAAGGCAGTATCAGAGGTTGGTGCAGAGCCAGGGAATAGTGGTCTGACCAAAACATCAAAGCATTCTGGCCAGGAGGACCCAAATCAGGACAGAAAGGAGAGAAATAAAAATGGCAATGAAGTTTACAAACGTGAGTAAGAGGTTAGATCTGGAGAGATTCCTTCAGGGTCTTTTGGTTGGAAGTCAGATACTTTCAGAAGCCCTGGCCACCTTGGCCATGGTCAGAAAGTGGCCATTGAGACCATTAAAGTGGCTCAGGTATACAGACAGTTCACACTGGAGAGGTATGGGAGACACTGTTGCAGGTATAATTGGTCAAATCTACTTCTGTCTTATTTTCTACTGAATTTGAATAATGCTAAAATGTAGATTTTTATGGTGGTAATCCATGTCTTGACATTGTGATCTTCTATTAATCCTCAAAACAATTTTACAAACAGGATTCTGTTTCTTACATCTTATAATAATAATTGATTTCACATATTCAGCAAAGTGAGACATTTAGTGAGGCAATCAGTGGCCTGGGGAATGAAAACGTATTGGCTTAGGCTTACTTGGCACCAAATTTTATTTCTTAAGCTTCAAGGCTGATGTTAAGATGATTGAGTGGTGGGTGCCAAAGGGTGTTGTTTCTCAGTTCTTCCTGGAAGTACTGCTGGCTGCTCCATTCCCTTGCTTTTCAGCACAATTGCATGAATGTTATTTTCTTAGGTGACTCTTTCATTCAGTAAACATTTAGTAACTGTCAACTACCTTCCTGACACTGCTGTCTGTTCTGAGGCACAGGATGCCACTGGAGCAGTGTGGTGGGATCTGATGCTCTGAGTACAGAGATGAACAGGAAGCCATTCACACCTTCAAATGATAAACAGAGAAACAACTTACAAAAGGTATATAACTGTTGAATTTGCTGGGATCTCATCTGTACTCCACGAGAGGGATCAGATCATGAGCCACCTACTAACGAAATGTTAAAAATCCTATTGTAAGATACATTATTAAAAGGTAGTGTTCTCATAACACTTCCTCAGAAAGGGTATAGCATATTCTAGTCTTTCACCAATAAAATTAGTAATTGGATGCCAAAAAAAAAAAGCTGATAAGAATCTTCTAAAACTTATTAACTCAATTTATAAAAGAATATTGAGAAAATACTTGGTGCCAAGAATTCTAAGGGATAAAAATATGAATAAAACAGAGGTTATAAAGATGAATGAAACTTAGCCTCAAGGACAGGGAATCATTTGTTGATCTTCTGCCATGTGTCAAGTTTGTACTGGAAGATATTTCCATAATGATCTGACGGAATCCAGGCTACACATTTTTTCAAGCAGAATATATTAAAAAATTAGTTACCTTTAGAGCTTTAATAGCTTTATCTACTGAAGGAAGAAAAAATACATATAGTTAACAATTTTTTCAAATGACAAATTACTTCTGATTTTTAAATATTTTTACATTTCAATGTTTTATGTTTAGTTCTATTTAACTAACAATTATTGCACATTTGCTACATGCAAAGGCTTATCAATGCTGTCAGACCCTCAAATGTGATTAAGGCCTTCTCACATTTATTACTTATTGAGAAAGAATAAAAAAAACAGAGACAAAATTTTTCATTAGTAGATAGGATGTGATACATGTTTCTGTAACCCATTATCTAGAATGCTGGAAGTTGTTAAAAATGAAAAGCCCTGACAGAGAGAATGACTAATAACACAAAAGAAAAGGTAGACAGGAAAAAAGGTTTTAATATTGTTTTGTGGTGCATGTGTGTGTGTGAGAGAGAGAGAGAGAGAGAGAGAGAGAGACTATATGCAAGTGTGGTGAATCAACTCATTAAAAGTGAATCATTTCCTCAGAGGAACTAAGGAGATTAATAAAGTCCACCCTTTCGGCAGACATTCAAAGCTACTCTTGGATTGTTGAGTGTTGGCTGACAGCTGTAGCTAACAATTTTG
The DNA here is from genome assembly GCA_004026885.1 of Lyroderma lyra. Classification (NCBI taxonomy): domain Eukaryota; kingdom Metazoa; phylum Chordata; class Mammalia; order Chiroptera; family Megadermatidae; genus Lyroderma; species Lyroderma lyra. Next base: position 156,087 of record PVJL010001530.1, read on the forward strand.
TAGACAGCACTGTGGAAGCAAATAAAGAGTTGTGTTTTTCACGTTCCACAGATTTGAAGTCAAGGTAAAATGAACATCTACTATGGAAAAATGTACATGCAATGTCTAAATTTTAACCTTTTTACAAAGAGTCTGAAAAAAATCTTGTGTTACCTATTCAGGAAAGAGTGTCATCATAAACTAGCTCTCTGGTGAGAGTTTAAGAATTGTTTCTGATTTCTTCGGTAGTTACTTCTACTTCCGATTGTTAACCAGGTATTTAAGTCTATTTCCTGTGTATTCTAAAAGCAAGCACCTTTATTCACCCCATGGCCAGTACCTTAATATAGAAAACCCCATAATCTCGTGGCTAGGTTACTGACACAGGCTTCCAAATAGTCTCCCACCCTTTGTACTAGCACAGCACATGTCTTCATTTTACAATCAGTGTGGTTGATTTCTGTGAGCGTCCATATTTGATTATGTCCTTTTCATATGTTAAACTCATAAAATGGCCTTGCTTTCAGGATAAGCCTTCCTTGACTTATCCTGTATGATCTGTCCCCACCTTCTTCTCCAGCCTCATCGTGCACAAGTCCTCACCTTGTACTCCCATCTCTAGAGTTGCAAACAATTTGTAGTTCTTCAAGAACACTCCACGCTGGCATGCCCTTTTTCTAGACCTTTGTTGGAGTTTTTGTTTTTGTTTTGTTACTCAACTAATCTTCCATAACTGTCTGACTTCTCAACACAACCTGAAAATAAGAGAGAAAATATCTAGAAGGGACATTTGGAAAGTTACAGAAGTTATCTAGGCAGGAGGGAAGAATTTATGGTCTAGAATGTTCAGGCCAGAGAGTCAGAAAAAAATGAAAAATTCTATAAATACCTCAGTGGATTCTATTGGACATTAATAAATGGAGGAACTTCCAAGGAAACACCAAGGTTCTGTGTTTAAGAGAATATGGGTGACTTTGGGACAAACAAGGAAATTGGCATAGGTCCCCCCATCAATAAAACGAGACGGACACTGTCTGCTTTTCCCTTCTCCTACCTACAGAGTTATGGTGAAAATACTGTAACAACTGTGGAAGTGCTTTGAAATCACATAGTTTCCATACAAGGAAAAGGCTTTATTTCACGAATTGGCCAGACCACACGGTGCAGCCCAGCATCTGGAAGGCAGCACAGCAGTACAGAGAATTCCACACAGGTCCCGAAATGTTCCTTGGCACTTTTGTCACAAATGACTGTTATTTCGATGTATCCTTTGACAAATGGAGTTTTTCTGAGTCAAAGAGTTTTTCTTTTGGGCAATGAATTGGGTGCAAAGTCACAGCTCTGCATGGAGGGCTGGACACCGGAGTGGAGAGAGTTAAATGCTCAACTGCTAATACCAGGCTTCAGAAACAGTTCCAGAGCAGTGACGTCAGATTATTCATCTGGCTACTTTTCAGCCAATTTGGAGAATACAAAAGAAAACAAATATTATGTCACGATTGGGCTCTGTATTAAAACACACACACTCCAACTGTGTGATAGAAGAAGAAAAGGAATCAACTATTTTTTTCTGAGGTAAAGGTTTTTAGATTGCAAACTGTGTTATTTAGCTCTTTGCTTTGGGTCCTTGATTCTTAGGGGCTAAAACATGCCACGAGCTTCTAAAAACCAATCAGAGATTTTTTTTTCAGACTAGTTGTAGATTAAGTTGTTTAAACATTCATTTGCAAGGAAAAGACATGTAGTAGATGTTTGTTTGGAGTCGTATTTTAGGATCTCAAAATTTCTCCCTCTTACTCGTGTAAAAGAAAATGAAAACCATAACTAATTATAATTAAATAGATAAAGAGAAGAAAATTTAGACTGTGGAGAAAAAGAAATTCGTTTTATTTATAACCATCACAATAAAAAAAAAACCTCTGAATTAAAGATACCACAAATACACCCACATGAAGGTAAAATCTCTTTCAAATTTATTTCTTCTTTTTTCTTTTGAGAAGTAGCAGCAGCTTTTAATTGTTGTATAGGAGAAAAAATATTTGTAAGTAAAAAGTCCAATTAGTTTTAATAAATGTGATCTTTGAGAACATTTTAAAGTAACTATTTCTCTATTCCCTGTAGAGAAATACCTAGTCTTACATAATACATAAATTACACAGATACTATTAATCTATGAATTGCCATTTTACCCCCTTACTATAACATGTCTGCTAAGTCAATGTGTAAGAATGTTGGGTTGAATGTCAGGCCCCTAATATTTGAAGTAGTTTTGCCAAAGAACATTCTTTTAAAGAGTTCAGATATGACCAGATACAGGTGGTTCTAACCAGGTGGACAGGTCCCCTACAGGCCATTCAGGGCGGTTTCTTTGTCTATGGAAGCTTAAGTATTTCCAGTTCTGAAGATGCTTCTGGCTTATAAACTGCAGATGAATATGACCATCCTGTCTCCCTGAGATGTCCTGCAACTCAGCAGTGATTTATTCAATATCTGATATTTCCAGAACCCTGTATAAAATACTGTAGAGAGTATGCTGTGTAAGGGATTGAGTCCTTGTCCTCATGATGTCTACATTCTCATGGGGTTGGTTAATATGACACAAAGTAGAATGTGTTCTTGGCTACCTAAGAGTAAAAAGCAAGCACTTATAAATATTGGAGGGAGGGCAGAGGAAGAGGGAGAGAGGGGGTCCATCTAGGAGAAAAATAAGGGCAGGATGTAGGGAGGAGGGATTATGAAAAGAACCTTCTAAATGATAAGAAGGATGCATACTTCTGAGTTCCAGGGAGGACTTGTCGAGCAAAGAGAATCCCATAGACAAAGACATGGAAACAAGGCAATCAAAGATGCATTTGGGTAGTATAAACTAGCATTTTACTAGGTCTCATACTTGGTGGATATTTCATAGAAACAAGATATTTTGAGGAAATAAAATAGCCAACCAAAATATTTAATATTTTCAAGCATGCTTAGATCTATGGAACAGGATGATGGTCCTTTGGGTAGCTTATGGGATGGGAGTAATGGGGGAACACCATAGGCAGACATGGAAATAGTAAAAGGTCACAGTTGAATGATTAGAGAATCACAGATTAAACTGGGAAGTCAGCAAGTTGGTTTAAACAACAGTTGAAGGCAAGAAACATTAAAGGCATAGAGTTTCAGTGTTTGATTTCTGATTTTGTGTGGTTAAGTGCTGCTCCTTGGGGATGTCTCTGAGGAATCATTCTGGCTTCGAGCACCCCCTGGGGTTTTCCAAGGCAATTTCTAGACCCACTTCACAGCTCAGCTTCGCGCTCCACCCACGTCTGATTTCTTCCCTTCCCTTCCCTTCCCTTCCTCAGATGGGGGTTCCAACTCTTTCATAAATACCTTTCACATGAAACACTATCTCAGAGCCTACTTTCCCAGAAGTCAGTCTCTTCCAACAACATCGCCGTCGTATTTTGTCTGCATTCTGAGCCATCTGCAGGAAGGGAATGATTCTGTAGCCCTCTCTTCTTGTGTAGTATCCCACTCACCATAACGAGAATCAACAGGAGGATTCATCCGTACCATGGATGTAGTCTCGAACACACGAGTCAAGGATGATCAGCAGAACTGAGACAGAAAGAGAAGATACAAACATAATAGCAACATGAATCCTGGGAATAGTGGTAGGTGCTGGGGGTTGGGGGAGGGGTGCACAGTCAGCTAGAGGAGTTGAGAGGTTGTATGTTTGTAGTAGGCAGAATAATGTGTCAGGATGTCCAACTCTTAGTCACTGGAACTTGTCAATACGTTACGTTATGTGGCAAAAAGGATTTTGTAGATGGGATCCAGTTAAGGACCTTGAGATGGGAGTATCCTAAATTTCTCAGGTGAGCCCCATGTAATCGCAATTGCTCTTACAAGGAAAGGAGGGGAAGCAGATTGTACAATCTAAAGGAAAAGTGATTTTAAAAAATAAAGTTCAGAGAGATGCAACATTGCTGACTTTGAAGATGGAGCAAGAGAGTCATACACCAAAAACCGTGTTTGGCCCAAAGAAGATGGAAAACAGAAAACAAAACAAAACAAACCACCAGAAAGCAGATTATTCTCAGTGTCTCCATAAAGAAAGACAGCACTGCTCACCCCTTAATTTTAGCCCAGTGAGACCAATATCAGCCTTTTAACACAGGGAACTGTAAGACAATAAATGTGTTGTTTCAAGCCACCAAGTGTGCAGTAATATTTTTAGCAGCTTATGAAACCAGTACAATGCTGATCCAGCTATATGGCAAATGTAGGGAAGAGGAATCCTGTGCTGGGACTGGAGTACAGGGGCTGGTGACCAAAACCTTCATCTGCCACTTAGAGCTGGGATCGTCATCAGATCACATAGTATGTCTGCACGCAAGATTTTTTCATCTAGAACCTGAGCAGTATTGCTAACTTATAGAGCTTCTCCAAGCTTGTGTCAAACACTTGCTAGACACATAGGATGTGCTTCCCAGGAAATTGATTGGACCCAGGAGCTGATGTTAATTGTGTATAGTTTCCTTCTTTATCTCATTTTCTTCCTTCCCTCTGGAGCTCTTGAGCTGTGCTCCCATTTTTAGAAGAAGCCCCAAGGAGGGGAAATCTTAAAGTTATTGGACCTTCTTTACTACAGTTCTTGGATGGTTAAAGCTCAGGCAAATTGGAGTCTTTGTTGATTTCTGATCATGTCTAAGAATATATATTGTCCCTGAATAAAACTGAGGGACTGGCATAGACAAGAGAGGATTATCTCAAGTGGCACTGGCCTTCCCACTGAAGAGCATCTCTTTCCTTGTTAAGTTGGCCTCCATGCTCTCTAACTTCATCTGGCAGCCCAGTGCCTGCATTTATGGTTCTCAGAATGGAAACCTGCCATCCAGCATCTGGTCTGCATTTGTTTTCTCTTAATTTCCTTTACCCTCCCCCACTCCCTTACCCATTCTATCATCTATACTTTTCTGAAAACAGTCATCTGAATGGATGTCAATATCTCATAGAATTTTACATTCATGCCTCAAGCTTGGATTCAGCAAAGAGAACAGAGATGCATCGATTGACCTGGCGGGGTGGGGGGGGGGAGGGTGCCAGAAATAAAATGCTTCTATCTACATGTATGTAAAGAATGTTTGTTACAAATACACTAGAATTCCTCTTTTGCTGTGAGAAGAAAGATGGCCTGTAAAACAAAATTTACAATATGTACATGTCTAATAGAATGCATTTTTCTCTAACGTAAAAGAATGGAGCATAGGTTAGGAATAATGAAAATAAGAAAATAGAATTGTATTTGAAAGTGGGCCTCAATTAGAACTTGGCTAGCTATAGGAGAGTGTCTAGTAATTGAGGGATGTCCCCTTGAGTCCCAGAGCAGTTCTCCATGGACAGAAAAGCAAGGCAGATGCGTGACTCTTTTGTCTTAGAGACCAGGTCAACCTTCGGCCATAGCTTAAGTTAGTCATACCACGAAAAGAAAACAATGGGTCAATCTGAAATATTCAATTTTCAAAATCACAATTGGAGCAACATCTGCGCTGAGGAAAAGGCAGCTCTTGGGAAATGTGGCTGCTCTGTCAGCACTGCATAATGCGAGAGAAGGAATGAGGAACCGGATGGAATTAGAATTGTTCTACACGTATGTGTCAGAATTCTATTGAAGTTCAACGGGTCTCAGCATTTTAAAAGCTGGATTTCATATGCGGCATTTGCAAATCTTCTGCATGCCAAAATACAAATAAATAAATAAATAACGCTTTTTCCACCACACTATGCCTCCATTTGGGCTAATGCAATTAATTAACTTCAAACCCAAAAGAGTTTATATCCAGATTTAACTCACCCATACACATACATCATTTGCTTTGAATGTTCTACTTTTGAAGTACTTCCTTGCACATGGTCCCTCTTCATTTTCATTTATCGTTGATGCCTACTATCCTTATTGGGACCCCTGGATGCCAACCTGGTTTCTTTGGCCACAGGGATTTCTATAGAAACGAGTTAAAGTTAACCTAGGGGGTTGACTCTTCGGCCAAGGAGGACAGTAGTAAATTCCTTTCTTCAGTTTATACCTTACACCTGCATGACTATATCCAGGTCATCTGGTCTAAGCCTCTTCCTCCACCAATTTATGACCTTTAATTCCCCTTCACTATACCCATTTACATCTTCTTTTCTTGACTCAGAGAAATATGTGCTCCTCTTTCTTTCTAAATGTATTCCTCACTTTGGATCTCAATTCACTTCCTTCCCATCTCTTTTGAGACTTTGCTTCATCAATTATCTCATAGATAGATAGATAGATAGATAGATAGATAGATAGATAGAGTGTATTCTTGGTCATCTCCATCCCAACTCTAAAGGTTTGTCTAAATTTTACTTTGTCTCAAAAGGCAAAAGCAAAACCCAAGTTTTCACGACCCTGTCACACCCACCACCTACTGTCTAATATTTCTATTTCCAATCATGAACAAAAATTTTCTTCTGTGTTTATTGCCTCTACTTCCTATATTGCCTCAATAGTATTGCCAACACTCTAGTAAAGCATCACTTTTTCCAATTATTCAATTGGAATAATTATTCAAATCTTCTTCCAATTATTCAATTCTGTGATATTTTTCATCTTTAATTTTTCTTGCAACTTTCATCTCTATATGACTTAAATGTTACCACATTATCATAATTCTATTTCAGCTCTCCAATAACTTCTACAATTTCTCTTTGGGTTTCCTTTTATCTTACTCTTAAATTCTTCCTCAGAGAGAATTGTCTGGTTTCTTACATTCTTTTTCCACGATATCCGCAGCAAATTCACTCATTAATTTTCTATTTTTCCTCATAGAAGTCAACTGTCCTCTAAAAAGATTTTCAAAATGTCATCACAACCTACAACCTCATTGGTTATTCACTCATAACACATTTATATTGATTGAGTACATTCTATAAGCTAGCTATCATTTTAAGTGTATTATATGTTTTATCTACTAAATAGTAAGTTGAAATATAAGCTCAATCTGTTTAATGTCAGAGTCTATGCTTTTAACCCTACATTATAGAAACTCCAGTTAATATACCTTTCACTAAGAGTGGTATGGCAAACCAAAAAGATTTAAGTCCTTGACCCAGGAAGCTATAATCTAATTCTCTTTGGAATTCTAGTCCTTTATTTTTATCTTTCCAGTGATTTGCATGTGGCCTCAATATTGCAAACTCAGCACACATAAATTATCTCCCTGGAAGCATATACTTTAAAAAAACTTCTAACTGTCCTACATGGATAATCCTGCATAAAATGTACAGAGAAATTATCACAATGTCCTTTTCTTCTGTATTTTAAAGTCCCACCCAAACCCTCTACCTACCATCTCCCAGAAATAAAGATAGAAAGAACAATATATGACCTAGATCTCACTACAAGATGATGCTTGTATTTGATCTTGTTTTTACTTTCTATGAGTAAAGTATAGTTTGATTTCTTCAAACTATATGGAAATGTGACTAAGGTAGAATTTTCAAGGCTGATTTTATGTATTATTATATTTCATATTCTATCACATTTCAATTGCAGATTGTGTTGTATTCTAATGGGGGGCAGCATTGTAATTTCAATATAGAAAGGAATGGAGAAACATTATGCTGTGAGCCTCAACAACACTCATTGTATTTTAGCTTTCCTATTTGTATTAATTTTCCAAGAATCTCTAGTCCAAAATCTTGCATCAAACTTTGGCTCTCTTTACTCTCTTGAGAAATGTATTAATTCTTCCTTCTCATTATATTATGTTAACCTGTTCCACAGATGTACTGTTATGGCCATTTTAGTTTGGGCTCTCAATACCTGAACAGAGGTAACTGCCCGCAGAGTTCACCCTTAAGAAGACACAATTGAATGGAAGAGACAGCAACACAACAATGCAACTAATTAACTATATTATAGAGCAAACTAGAAATTGCATCAATAAATATAACTCTGGGAGTGCTTGTGGTTGGCTTGGCACATTTTAGCTATGCATAAGTTGTTATTTAATTTTTCATTTTGCTCATCTAGTTTAGCTACAACAAAAAGGCTAAGAACTCATTCATTCTTCTAACCAGCTATAAAGCAAGAATAAGATGTGTTTCCATGCCTTGATTTTACCTAATAGTAAGACAGGTGACAAGGGAGTCCTCAAAGTAATAAATCAGGGGTTCTCAACAGGGTAGAATTCAGGAATATTCACTAGCCTTTAACTGAAATTTAGCATTTCCTTTCATTATAAATGTAGGGAGACACCACACACTACACACACTACACACACACACACAGACACACACACACACACACACACACACACACACACACACAGTTGTCTTAGCAACACCTTTAAATTGTCATCAGATTTCTAAATTTTGTCATATCACACTACAATGTTGTGAATATTTCAAAATATTATTTGTCACCACTACTTCGAAATTATACTAGTTAGACTGCTACTAGATCTTATTTTTAATACATCAATAATCATGTACCACAAATTTAACATTTGGCTAGTTGTGTTTTCATATGACTTCTATGGTATAGTTTCTGTTGTAATCCAATGTATGTTATTTTATGGATTTAAAAAACATTTTATATTCTTTCTAGGAGGGGTCCATAGTTTACACCAGAATGTGCAGTGGCCATAACATAAACAAGGCAAATCTTCTATATGGCATCTGTGCTTTGGAAGTTCAGAGGCATGAAAGGCGGACACAACGGGAATAGACGTAGCTATCCAGAGGAAGTGAGACCTCAGTAGCTTGTGAACTTTCTCATGGATCATGGAGTGATATTGGGAAGGGCGATTAAAATGGGCAGAGGGAAGTGTCATTAAAGACACAAAGTCATGAATGAGAAGGACTCGTGCAGCTGAAAGAGCAGATGACATGTTCTTAGGTACATTTCTTAGTATGTGAGAGATGTTCCCCAGGAAAACCACATCTACCCTAGGAGAATCTGATTGAGTCAATTTTAGGGTCAAATCCTTGTTTTCGTGCTATTAAAAAAAAAAGAATGTACGTCGTAGAGTTTTACATCATCTCCACTTGGTTCCTATTTGGCCCCAATTACGTAGTACAAATTGTGAGCAGAAATGGTTTAAGAACACAAAAGAGAAGAAGAATGCTTGGAAAGAATGGGACCAGAGGGTGGATAGCTCATAGAAAGAGATCAAATCAAGACAGGATGAAAAGCAACAGTGTCCCCGGGCAGATTTTTAAATTTCCTGCTCCTTCACACTCCTGTTCTAAGCCCTTCACACTCCTGTTCTAAGCCCTAAGGGTCTCTAACCACCAAGCCCAACCTGCAACTTTTCTTCACTGCACTGATGCCCTGCTGTGCTCTTCAATTCCACTGACGTGGCACAAGGTCACTGACAGGGCTGAGTATTTGGAGTAGGCTGGGTGAAGAATGTGGCTCTGGACTAAATTGCAATTCATGGGAAAGCCCACCAGACTAGTGTTGTTTTGTTTGTTTTTTGTTTTTTGTTTTTTTTCCCCTAGCCTAATCCTCTTCCTCATAAATGTGCTTAAGAGAGAATCTCTGAAGTCCTTTTTTTCTGCAGCTCTGGTTTTGGTTTGATTCTTGACATATGTTCATTTGTTATTTTTGAGCAGGTTGTATATACTTTAAAAAAAAAAGTCCACATTAAACTTGATTAACCACATGTCAGCCCTGTTACCGAGCAGACCCAGAGTTTTTGTTTTGTGTGATTGTTGCTTTACACGGAGTAATCATGAGGCTGGGGTAGCAAGGAGACTCCCTTCTGTCTTGGCCTTGAGTCTAGATTACACACAGCAGATACAGAAGTGATAGGAGCTTCTGGAGGAACATCCCCACCATGGATTAGTTTGCTCTACGGTTTCGTCGATTTTCATTGTGTGTTCAACTTTGAGTCCAGTTATTTTTGCCCCACTCACTTTTATAGCTTATTCCAGCCAAACCTCCCTGCAGCAGGAGAAAGGCTTGTAAAATAGATGCTAATTGCTACCAAAGGGAATTCTAACAAGCGTGCTGGAGGCAGTAGTATTGCAGTTGCGAAATTCAGACCTTTACACTGGAGCCTAAGAGGAGAGCAAACACTTGGGACAAGACTGGTAAACAACAGGCTGGAGATGGCATGTGTGCCTGGCTCACGGTGACGTCCTGTTCTTTGTTACATCTGCTCTGCCTGTCTATCCTTCATGTTAGAAGGAATATTAGAAAAACACACTCTCCAGACCTTAGCGATTTTTATCTTCTATTCACTCCTGTGGAAATTTATCTGTCACTCCATTAAAGGTGGCATTTAATTACACTGAACTACTCCCATCACTTGTGTACGCCTACCCCCATTCACAGAGCTCTGAAAAATTCGTGTGCTTATAATTACACTCTGGGAATCCACTGTGTCTTAAGTGTATATTGTGTGTTGAATATGGGTTTAGTACTGAGCCCTATTTAGTACTATAAAGTGGAGGAAGGAAGAACATATTTCCATAGTGACAAGCTCTCAAAAGAGACTATTAGAAGAATACATACAGGCAGTCCATGAAAGTATTTAATTAAGCACTGTATAGCTCAGAAAGTTAGAATAGGATGTGGAAATGCATACGAGCTGACTATTGGGAGAAATCTTGTTAGTAGTCAAGAGAGAGGCTTAGAGATATTCTGACCCTTATTGTCAGAAAGTGACAGTCTAGAGAGAGAAATGAAAATGAAATAGTCTCCTTTGCACATGGATACATGGCGATGGTAGTCTTTAGGGGTAGTCTTTAGAATTCAGTCTTTAGGGGTTAGAGCAATTCCAATTCTAGCTCTACTGCTTGCTAAACTGGGAAACTAACCTGAGCATGTTTCTTAAAATCTCGGCCTCAGTTTCTGCCCCGATAAAATGAGGATAATAATATTACCTCACTCACAAAATGGTTATGAGTATTTAGTAAGGATGGTAATGAAGATAAATGTTTTTCAAACATTGTGGTACACTTAGGAAGCAATCAATTAACATTAGCTGTTATGTTGTTACAGTAGATTCCAAATGTGCAGGTTATGAAAAATCTGAAAAAGCTTAAGTTTGTGGTTAAAGGACATGTGGGGCATTGAAACTTTTAAACAGGCATTGCAACAGAGGACAGCACACTCCACATGTGTAAGTCAGCCCACTGTGGTTCCCCATCCCAGAGCTTTACAGCGCAGTGTTGTTCAGCGTAGATTGCTGAGCACCTACTAGACGCCAACAATACGAGGGCTGTACAGAAAGTATCCAGCCATGTAATATGAAAAGTAGAGACATTTATGGCTGGGGTTTTTCTGGACAGCCCTCGTATATGAGGTATTGTGGCGTACAGAGAAGTCGGGGTGGGGTCTTTGCCCACGAGGAGCTTGACATTCTTTGGAAAGACAAGACATACATATGGATAATGTCTAATATCTGAGGAAGTGCCGGAGGTAGTGACTACAAGGAGCATTTCCAAATATTTGACCCTAAACCTTTTGTTCATGCCTATAAGATGGTTTGTGTGAGGAAAAAAAACACCAAAAAACAAAACAAAACACATGGAGAAGCAACTTAGGAAGAAACAAAAGAGCTGTAACTGCTCCACGTGATGTTGGGAAGAAGGTGTGAAGTGAAAAGTGTTTTAAAATTCACCTTCCAGTAATCACTCAGCTTTGCCTACCACGTGGTATAGGCCGCGCTCTGCTCGGAGCCCTTCCCGTGTTCTAACTCACGGAAACTTCTCAACAACCCCATGAGGGAAAAACGTTCCTTCTTTCTATTCTATAACTGAGCAGCCGAGGCACAGAGAGGTCAAGTAGGTTGCCCAGGTCGCAGTGAAACGAGAGTGGAACACGAGGTTCGTGAACCGAGGCCGTATGGCTCTTCCCAGGGAGGCCACAGTGCCCCTGGATGGTACCTGGACCTGTTTCCTTCAAATAAGAACTGCATTTAGGGTGAATGATACACACAAGGCATATAAGCTAGCTTTTTAACTGTTTTTTTTTTTTGAAGGTTTTAAAGAGAAGTCACTAAAAATATGTGACCGGACTATTGGGCTTTCTATGGATCAATGTTTAACACATAAATTTCCTTTGCTATACCGTATTTTGCTATGTATAATGTGCACTTTTTTGCCCAAATTTGTGAGGGAAAAATAAGGGTGCGCATTATACACGGGTAGTACCAGTTCTATAACTATATAAATGTTTTTAATTATTTTATTTATGTTTATGAGTTAAAAGTGTAATCTATAAATCAGTAACGATATCTGCATGCAAAGTAATGCCCTAGAATATGATAATTGGCATTTTATGTAAAAATTTTCTACATAAAATTTCTTGTACCATAATATGTTAAAAAATAAATGCCAAAGTTCCTTTATAACACCAAAAAAACAAGTACCTAAATATAAAGAAATAAAAATTTGAATTAAAAAATTTAAATGAAGGGCTTTTCTCCCTGAAGGTTTGGGTCAAAAATACAGGACAAAATACGGGACCTCATTACGCAAGGAACTGAGGTCGCTGTTGGCATCAAAGAGATTCACATACCGCCGTAGTGTGTTTTCCTGAAGCTCTATGGAAATGAGCAGATCTCTTCTTTTTCCCAACTAGCTTCCACTTTCAGCCCTCCTTGAAAGGGTTTCCACACTGAAACTCTCCTTCCTGTCTCTTTTTCATCTCCTTTCCCTCCTTTCTTCTTCCACTTCCCTCTTAACTGGGATCCAGGGACCTAAACACAATCTCATTCAGAGAGCTGGGGTAAAATATGGAAATGCTTGTATCCCTTCAAATTTCACTCACCCTTTTCCTTCTTGTCTTCATTTTTCTAGCTGCCCCCTCTGCAATATGCTCACAAAGTGAGCCTATTAATAGTTTGTGTTTGCTACTGAGGTTTTTCACCGTTGTTCGAACATTTCAAGATGTTTTATGATGTTCTGTCTTTGCACGTACTCATCAGTGCTATTGATTATTTAAAACCCAAGCGAAATATCACCTCCTTTGACCTCTATAGGGAGAGAGGCTCCCAGAATACTTTGTCATTTCCTCTGTCACTACACTGACCATGTTAAAGTATTTTATGTGTCACTGCTTCTCTAAACCCCTGTCACTAATACACATTAGCCTATGAGTTTTTGAAAAGAGGAATTGTGTCTTATTTAATGTTATGTCATTGGGCCTTGGCACATGTAAAGCTCCTATAGATGGTGCTTGTATTGGGATCTGTCCCTTTTGAAGGTATTATGTGGCAACTCCTAAGCCTGGACAAAGTGATTTTACAATGTTGGGTTCTGTATTTAACACAACTTCTCTGTAGCATTGAACACACTCGAGGAATTCAGAATGGCTGTCATGTTAGTTTCATCCAGATAGAATCATGAATGGAAGTCCTCTGCCACAATTCAAATATTTAATTCACTCTGTCATATACACAGATAGACACACACCCCGGGTTATAAAATTTGACAAAATGAATTGTTGAATTTGATAAGCATTACCGCTTTTTAATGAGACGTCTTCTAACCCCACTAGGTTCGAAGGTTTGCCCCTTAGCAAACACCTCCTAGAATTCCCGATACTTTATACCTATTCCTCTGCCCATTCATAGGCTCCATTGTGGTCCAATTCTAAGGTGTCTCCTACCACCTCTGCTGATTAAGAAGATTGAACTGGGACTTGATATTTGGCCACTGCTGGGGCAATTATCTCTCTTGTTAGACTCCCAATCTCATGCAGTCTCTTTTCTGTTCTTGAATGGAGAGGTCAAGGTGGCCTAAAGGTAAAGGCTTGTAGAGCAACAAAAGAGTGAGCAGACAGAGATGGGGAGATCGTTTTCTGAAGAGAATCATAACAATTGTTCTTAGAGTTCCTGGTCCTAGACTCACGTGGTACAGAAATACTGGCTGAAGGGTCCAAGAAATACACGGTTATATTTCAGTAAATACTCCTTCTTTCTTAAATTAGCTTAAATAGGTTGTCATTATTATGACTATAAGTGTGTGTATTAATGACACTTTCGCAATTGAAATACCCTGCACCCCAAACGTACTAAATTTCTTTAAGGCCAAACCCTAATTCCATTTCTTCTTTGAATTTTTATCACTTTATAGGCTTAATTTATTCTGCATTCTACTTTCAAATTGTGTCACTTATTTTTGTTCACTAATTCATTTCTTCCATTCCTCAACTCAATGAAAATTCTCAGCACCTTCCATATTGCAGGCAGTCTGCCAGAGTCATAAAGGTAAATAAGACAAAATCCTTGTCTCTAAAATGCTCACAACCTTTTGCAAGAGACTTACAACAACAACCGAATGATAACATGTGACACGATACATTCAAAGTAGAAGTTTACATGAAGCACCATGGAAGCAAAGAAAAGAGACAACAGAATTTTGTTTTGCAGGGTTAGAGATGGTCTTTTGGTTAGAGCATATAGTTAGTTGCTTGTCATTCTGACTCCTTTGTTACATTGTAAGTACTCATAAGCAGAGGTATGGTAAGTACCTATCTTTGTAACCAAAAACAACCATCATCATCCAGTATAAAGAAGGATATTTTTCTTAGATCAAGTTCCTTGGGAAACAACCGAAGTAGAGATTTATAAGCAGGAGATTATTGGGCAGTATTCCTGGCAACAATACCTCTAAAAGCATAGGAGATGGGGCAGAGGATAAAATTGAGCTGAGATACAATTATAATGGCGATCTCACCCCACAGGGAGCTCTGAGTTGAACTGGCTCTTAAAAGCTGTCTTGTGTTGAGGCAAAAAGAATAGGCCATTGTACTCTTACATGGACCATTTATTCATACAGCTGGCCTATTTGATAGGCCTGAAAACTTGGGCCTACCAATTCCTTCAACTGAGGCAATTCCCAGAGAAGCAGTCAGCTGTGAGTTATCAGTAACCTATCCTCACAGCAGCTAGAGAGTGAGTACTTCATGCTAACGGAGGCTTCTGAATGTCACATCACAGCACCCTGCAGATGATAGCGACTTGGGAGCTGTTGGTAGAAGTTCAGTTTTACTCATCAACACTCACTATTCTAAAATTGCATTTTTTTCAGTGCTAGTGTGCATAGTCTTATCTGAGCACTGAACTCTTTGTTGTTTTGTGAACTTTAGCTCTGATCTCATTTGACATTTATAATTGTCTTGTGGGGAACTAAGAGGAAAAGATTCATACCCTCATCATTCATCTTGCTAGTCAATGGACAAGGCCTCCCTGCTTACATCACTCAGCAATTGGGATTTTAATCAAGTCATGGTCCTGAAGAAATCAATCATGATCAAGACATTTTCAGTTGGCTGACAGCAAAGACAACAGTTAAGGGTAAGTGGCGTTATATGCTAACAAGTTGGGAGTTCCTTGGCAGTAGGTCCAAGTTACAGGGAATGATAACTCTTTCCAAAAATCTAAATCAAAGAGATTTTTCTCTGGTAGGGACAGTTTAATCAAAACAAAACAAAACAAACAAACAAAAAAAAGCAGCCAATGAATTGGTTGACTAAGAAAAAATACAGTGCTTTATAACCTATGCCAAACTAGCCAGCTTAATTCACTTTACTGAAAAAAAGTCTAGACCCTCTTCTGTTGGAAGAGGATCCAAGAGCTCTAAATAAATGTCCACCTTAATTAGTACATGAGTAGGTATATGTTTCACTTTTTGGCAAAGGAGCGGTGAAGCAATTGCAGATTCGCTGTTGTTCAATGGTTGGCTCACTGAATATAACCTCAACCCTATTTGAGAAAGTTTGCTGAAAGTTGCCTTGGTTTCCAAACGCTGAAACTCCCAGAGAACTCTACCAGGAAAACTCTGTTTCACGTGATGATGGGGCAATCTTACCCTGGCGGGTTAGAAGGCTGTGTGCTTGTTTCCATTGCATTACATGTGGCAAACAGAGAGAGGAGATTTGTGGAGAAGCTAATTAAGATCCATTTGGAGGAATCATAGGAGACTTGATCATTTCCATCATTGCCTCAACTTTGTTTTCTATAAATTGGGGATATAGCCCCTGCTACCACCCTTCAAAGTAGAATGACAAGTTTAGTAAATCTGGAAGAAGTTAGGCTATTTACTGCTAGCTCCCAGAAATAATTGAACATTAGCTCCAGCAACCCTCAATTTTATCTTTCTTTCTCTCTCTTTCTCTGTCTCTCTCTCTTTGTATTTTTTTCTCTTTCTCCCTCTCTTCTTCCCCCCACTCTCTTATTTTTTTCTAAAATACCTAGATTA
Source organism: Lyroderma lyra (assembly GCA_004026885.1). Classification (NCBI taxonomy): domain Eukaryota; kingdom Metazoa; phylum Chordata; class Mammalia; order Chiroptera; family Megadermatidae; genus Lyroderma; species Lyroderma lyra. The sequence goes on from PVJL010001530.1 coordinate 172,299, forward strand.
TCATATAATCATAAATTAATTAAATCAAAGATTTGGAAAGCACTTAGAGATTAGTTAATTTAATCTTATGAAGCTAGACCACCCTTTCCAATATCTTCTAAATGAATTGTTCAGCTTCAATTTCCAGAGTTAGGTACAGGGCCTGTCTCGTTGCATCTAGAGGCAGCCATGTACGCAATCTTTTATTGAGCACCTATAATGTATCAGACTTGGTGCTAGAAAGAGAACTTAGTCTAGAGAGCTCTAGTCTTTGAAAACATCTTTCTTTTATTGAAGTGGAATTCTTCCCTCTGTAACTTTCAGGCCTTGGTTATACTTGTTATGATCACACAGCACAAACATTAGCTTCCTATCAGCAATATTAAACATTACACATACAAGTATGGTTCAGGAACTTTCACTATAGCATCAGGCAATTGAGAGTGTCCCAATTGCAACCGTGCTTTTTGCTGCAATGGACAAAATACTTAAATATTCAAAGCTTCTGTTTTGTTTCTCTTGAAAATAGGGATGTAATAGTACCTATCTCACAAGTTTGAGATGAGTATTACACGAGAGTGTTCATATCAAGTTCTCAGCATATCAGCAGGCATAGTGTATTTACTCAATATCTAGTAACTATTGTTGCAATGAAATGAAGGATCTTTCTTCTAAGAGAACAGTTGAGGCAAACAGCGTAGAAGGAGAAAAAATGCTGCCATGGGCATTTTTTTCCCCGTCTTTCTCTCTGCTTGCTTCACACATTTCTCATGCTGCTCAACCTGATTGACACTTACACAAAGTGTGTTTTAATATTGTAACACTTCAAAGATAAGTGTAATTAAAGAAAAGTCAATTGTAAAATGAGCACTATAGGTCTATGATAGAGTTTATTTTGTATGACATCCAATGAATGGGCCATAACTGTCACTTCTAATACTGTGCCTGCCTATTATTTAGAGTTTTGTGTTAATAAGTTAGTCACAAATTTAATCCCTGTGGAAAACCTAGGTTTTATCCTCATTGATAATTCTAATCTTCGTTTAACAAAGATTGCATGGGCATCTCCAATGCTGGGGACACAGAGTTAAATGAGACATGATCTCCACCCTTGAGGACATCACACTTTGGGGTGAAGACAACAGACATGCCGATGGGATAGCAGCAATAAAGTGTAGTCTGTCACCATGCATCCATTGTTTGGTTAGGTAGGTGACTGGGACAGAAAATTGAATTATATTCTTTATTTGTATATAGAGAAACAAAGTTGCTTTTATTCAATCCTGGAAAAGAAAATTCAATAATTGAATAAGGATTTTCAGTTCAACCAGAATTTATTAAACTTCTCTTTACCTGGTACATACTATGTTAGGTGCTATAGACTATATACCAAATAAATGAAATGCTTCTTGTTCTAATAGAGATCATACTCTAGAAGATGAGTTATCTGTATTATAGGAGGACAATGATACAGGAGGAATTTTCTTCAGTAAGGAGAATTTTATGAAGCAAAGTTCAAAATTTTACATGGAATTTGTAGAAGGATATTATATGCAAAAAAAAAAAAAAAAGCTTTGCCAAATGACATCCTCTTTTTCTTTCTTATGTTCCTTGATATTTAGTGAAGTGTTAAATACCAGTTTGTTTCATTTTTACCTGCTGCTAGGTTATCATCTCCCCAAATCTGGATATATATGATTGCCCTTGTTTTTCTCCCCAGAACAGGAGCGTATGTGGGGAATGGCTGCTGACACAGTAAACTGGATAGATAACGCATTTGTTTTTAAGGTCACAAGAGTGAAGTAACCAATTTAGCTGTGGGACCAAGCATACCTAGAATTCATACAAGGAAAGGCTTGCAGATTCCTTCTTGCTCTTGTTCAACATTTTTGTTGAAAACCCTAAAATGTTGCAGTCTCTTAGGAAGGACCTAGTATGTCTTTGTTTGCTTCTGAAGCAATGTCTTAGAGACTCAGCTCAATCAAAGGATGCCTCTGGGCCATGCTTTCTGGAAGAATCTATTTGAGGGTATGGTTTGAGGGACCCTATTCTATTCCCATGTTTGCTGGCTGGCCAGCTTTAATCACTTACCAACCAGAACCACTTATAAGACCAAAGACAAGATAGGCATTTCCAAAACAATTTTCTTTGCTTCTCTCAAATTTCACCTGTGTCGTTTACAGATCTCATCAAGATATTAGAAGATACTCAGTTTCTCAAGAAAGCAAATATCTTGCACTGGATTTTGAGACCAGGGAATTAAGAATCAATATAATACTAAGATATGAAATCTTCTGGATAAATCAAAACTGCTGATAAGCCAGTTTCGGCAGTAAGAAAAGCAAATAATACTGCATAGGGCCCAGGATGACATGCTTTACATTAACAAAAAAGAAATGGTTCCAAATCGTGCTCTCTGACTAGAAGGCATGAGGTTCTCATTAGTACTAAGGGGTTGGGGCCCATGAGGAAAGCCAGACAGATGTGCTTTAAGAGGCATATTTAAGTACTGAGAAGAAGAAGCTTCCACAATGACTTGTAAAGGATCTTTCTTAATTCAATCTGAAAATGACTTGAAAGCAACCAGCCAATTGATATCTGTCTTTTGACTAAAGCAAACCTTGTAAATCTTCATCCTTTTTCACAAAAGAGAACATGAGTTGTTCTGGGTCTTCTTCCATAAAATCAAATACATTGTCACTTGGTATTTGCAGGGGATTTTTTTGTAGGACCTGCCATGGATACCAAAATCTGAGTCTACTCAAATCCCTTACATAAAGCAGCTTAGTATTTCCATATAACCTACACACATCCTCCCATATACTTAAAATAATCTCAAGGTTACTTATAATACCTAAGACAATGGAAATACTATGTAAATAGCTGTTATGCTATATTGTTTAAGGAATAATAACAAGAAAAACAAGTCTGTGTACATTTAGTATAGACACAACCATGTAGGCTTCATTACAGAGTACACATCAGCAATAATATAACATTTAAAAAAATATTTTCAATCTGTGGTTAGTTGAAATCATGGATGTGGACTCTAAGGTCTGGAAAGCCAAATATACAAGCAGGGATGGTGGGGGGAATCACATCACAAAAGGCAAGTAAAATGAACAGTTTTGATTGCCAACTTTGTAAAGAGAGTAAGAGTGATCACAAGAGCAGGTCATTTTACTATGCTTAAGTGTAAGGTTGTTAATTGGCAGGAGCTAGTTCACTATAAACTGAGGATTGCTGTAAGAATATACAAAGAGGTGGAAAACAATAGGAAACATTTTTTTTTTAATCAAAAGAGCTAGACCTAAGGATAACAATTACTAAGGATAACAATTACTTTGTTTAATACTCAATTATATTCTTAATAGGCTGCTCTTTTTTGACTCAGTTTCCCCACTCTCCCTCTTTTACAGTATTCTTTTTGGCCAGTGCGTCCATATGAATAGCAAACACTTACAGATCTTGCTTTCTAATACAAAGTATTGAAGTCGAAATAGCTATACTGACTTCCCCTGGGAATGTATTATAGATAAAGATAGTCAGACTTGATCTCTAAATACTAAATATCTTAAGGTAAATTCTAAGCTCCTTGGGTAAAGGGTTAGTTCTTCACAGTTCTGATTAGAGGGTTCGTTTTTTGTTTGTTTGTTTTTTGCATATTTTAGATTCTAGAAATGTTTGTTTAGTTAAATTGACATTTTCCCCTACTTTATTAAGTACTTGAAAATGTCCATTTCCATCTATAGTGAAATGTTTAGATGACTTGACAGTTCACGACACAGTACAAACTGCAAATCACTAAAAAAGGCCCCATGATCAAAGTTAACTCTTCAATTTTCCTCACTGCCTTACGTTGCAGCACTGAGATGTATTCTTTAGGCTTCAGACACTTCCTCTCTCATCATGATGACCTTGATTGTCACAATGGGCAGGATAGGCTAAAAATGAGGTGAGACTGAAATATTGCAATGAGAGAAGGGATTTTTCTCTAGTTTATATAAAAATACCCATGTTGATTCTATCCATTTCTCTACCCTCACAAGGGGATTATGCTATCAGTAGAATTAACAATATTCTGTTATCCTGACATATTTGCTTCTTTTAAATTATTCCAGTATATCAAAATGTCATGTCTCTGATCAAGAGTGTCTGAGGATATACAGCTGACAACTTACAGTGGCGTATGGATTGAACTAAACTGGGTTGATAATGGGGTGGGGGGGGGAAACGTGACTCTTTGAAATCCATTCTGTGCCTGGAGGCAGAAGGACTTTCTCCTACCTTCATACTCCTGTTTCTCGTGCATTCTATTGGCCTTTGGTTACATTCTGATGTTCTCATGTCAGTAGGTTCTGCTAGATTTTAGGCTTCAAGAAGACAAAGATAATTTTTTACTCATTTTTTTTTATCCTTTCCAATTTGCCTGTCTCTCAGATTTTCCTCCATATCAGTTTCAAGGGGAAAAGAATGTTTAATAATAAATAACTCAAAATCCTAATGTTCATGCTAGAGTCATAATATAAAGAAAGGTTATTATACTAATCTTTTCGTGATCTTTGCCATGTATTCCAAAGTGGGGTGCATGCCTCCCTGGAGATATGTGAAAATCTGAAAATCATTAAGTTGAAGGATGAAAATATTAGAAAATCTATTTATGCTCATTTTTAGCTCATTTTTTATACTTTTCACCAGCAGTTCTTTAGTTCTTCAAATGTGAATTTACTTAGCATAATTAATTCAAGAAACTTAACCCCTAATAACTGGAAAGACAAAATAGATTTATAGAAAATCAGGCTTTGTGGAAAGTTACATCTGTACCTAAACACCCTGCCTCACCCACCCCACATTACATTTAAAATTTGAAAAAATTTTTTAGTTTCTCTTTCCTTTTCTTGAGTTAGCTTAGGACTTATTGTAGAATATCTAGGTATAAAACATATAACATGATATGTACTATTAATAATTAGTCAAATTAATGAGAGTAAGGAGAAGACAAAATTAAAAATATATAAGAATGATAGATAAGTGACCATATATAAATATATGTATAAATGTGTACATACTCATATTTATCACATTTCATTCACTCTAAAATGTCTTTAAATGCTAAAATACAGCAGCAATTTAATAATACTTTCTTTGGGAAAATAAAGGGAAAAGTTTGATAGTAAAGCATATATAAATTGTAATTCACTTATCAATCCTAGAAATGTTTAAAAGGTAAATAAAGGGAAAAGTTTGATAGTAAAGCATATGTAAATTGTAATTCACTTATCAATCCTAGAAATGTTTAAATGTTTAAATGTTTAAATGTTTGCTTTAGTTTAATTCCTATTTCATCCATCCCATGGCTATTTTTACATTCTATTATGATATTCATGGCCTCTTTGCCACCTACCTTAAATTTTTTTGGACCCAATTTTAACATTTAAATAAACAGGAACTTATTAATATCCCTCCTAGTTTTCTGTTGAATTTAAACTTATCCATTCATTTTACTATTACTTCAGAACCTACTATAACATTAAGATGTTTTAATAACATTATTTTTACCCTTTAAATCTCCAAGGACAGATTTACTATTAGAGATTCCAAACCAACCAACCCTTATTTTTTCAAATATTTTAAAACCACTTATAAATCAAAGAAGTGAATTGATTTACGTCTAGATGATTTGTATGAAAATTTAAGGGACCACTAAGTTATATCAACATCAACAAATTGTAGTTCAAAGATGTAGGCTATGTCAATGTTTTCTAATTAATACATTGGTAAGGATCTTTATCATTAAGTATTGATTCATGGAAAAAAATGGAATGTGATATGAGTTCTTAGGAGGGTTTTTCTCTAACATATCTTCTACAAATATTTTACTTGCTGTGATAAGCTTTTGTTTAATTAATGAAGAAATGTATTGCTGCTACCAGAGACATTGTCATCTGTCAGGAGGATCTGGTCACAAAGAACCCACACTAGTGAATTTATCAGAGAAAATTGAACACAAGCAGTTAGAGAATGGAATATGCAAAAAGAAGGTACTATGCTAACACAGAGATATAGAAACGAAAGGACGTAACCCCATCCCCGGAGTCGGGGACTGAGAGCCTCGAGACACACTGAGGACCTAGACGCTTGGCGAAGGGGCCCTCCACAGAGCTGACACTCGGACCGCAAGACAGCACATGCATCTATCTGTTACTTCTCAGAGTGTGAAATGAGGCTGGTTCTGGGAATTAATGCACAAAAACGTGCTGAATACTGGAACCAAATATCTCTGCCAGGATGAAATGTCTAATAGAAATCCAGCTGGCAAAGGAAAACCACGTTTTTACAGAGAACCAGACCCAGCATCACCAAGCAGATTATAAAGGGGATTTAGCTGAGAAAAAAAAAAACAGCTTAATAACTGGCACACACATGCTCACAAAAATCTCCTCAAATATACTTACGATTCTTAAAAAAAAATATGTGTATCCTATGAACAAACACTTTCACTGTGAGAATTTCTTGTAAAGAAATGCATTTAGACATCCATGGCCAATCTGTAACTAAGCTCAGTAAATTTGATTCTAAGGTTCTTAAACTTTTTTTCTATACATTTCTAAAATCTCTTCCTTAAATGAAGGATCATTCATTGCTTTACAGGCTAAGATATATAGTTCATAATTGCCTAGTGATATCTCTTAATAAAAAAATCTAGTGATACCACTGTATTACTGAAAACCTCTAAACTATTCTCTTTGCTTTGGGGATACCAGTTTAATGCTCAAGCCCTTCATAACATCATCTCCAACCACTTAAATAAACTGATGGTTGAATCTAGGGTCAAGAATCAGGTTGTGGGGGCAAAATCCAAGACCCATTTTATATGCACTGTGTGTGTTTAAACAAGTTATAAAATTTCAGTTGCCTCTGTTTTTTATCTAAAAATGGGGGATAATAACATCTACCACAGAAGGAACCTGTAGGGCAGAGGTGTCCAATCCGTTGGCTTCCCTGAGCCACAACGGAAGAAGAATTGTCTTGGGCCACACGTAAAATATGCTAACACTAGCAATAGCTGATGAGTTTTAAAAAAAAAAGGTCTGTGCGTAATTTTGGTCACGTTTTAAGAAAGTTTACAAATTTGTGTTGGGCTGCATTCAAAGCCGCCCTGGGCCGCATGTGGCCCGCGGGCTACAGACTGCACGGGCTTGCTGTGGGGGTTAAATAAGCTAATAATTATGAAGTGGTAAACATAGCACATGGCAAATAAGATATGTTACCTATTACTACTCTCTTTTTCTCTTGTCAGATCGAATTAGTATTTCTCAGTGAGTCATGTCTATTCGCACAAGCTCTTTTCCCCTTGGTAAGAAATTCTGTCCCACACCGTGTTACCCGGTTCAATTCCATTCGATTTTCAATTTCAGTTGCAGATTACCTGACTCAGGTGGGTATCCTAAGCCCCTGCCTGAAGCAGATGTCTTCCTTTTTATTTCCAAAGCAACATTTGCACAGCAGATCGAAGTTCTTACTGAGTTATACGGAGAACTGTGTTTACGGATTTATTTGCCACTCTTTTCCAATGGACTGTGAGGTCCTCACAGGTTCGTCTGTGATTTGCTCAGTGTTGACTGTGTGGGGCCAAGCTCTGGATCTGGCACATGTTCAGGGCTCAGTATGCGTTGGTTCATGCACACAGTGCTCACCGTGGTCTGACTGATAAGTACCGTTGACCCTTGAACAACACAGATGGAACTGCGTGAATCTACATACATATGAATTTTTTCAATAAATACTGCAAATGTATTTTCTTTCTTATGATTTTCTTAATAATCTTTTCTCTTCTCTAGCTGACTTTACTGTAAGAATACAGTGTATAATACATACCACATGCAAAATATGTGCTAATTGACTGTTTATGTTATTGGAGAGGCTTCCAGCCAGTGGTAGGCTATAGGTAGTTAAGTTTGAGGGGAGTCAAAAGTTATACATGGATTTTCAACTGTGCAGGAGGAGGTTGGCACCCCTAATCCCTGCATTGTTCAAGGGCCAACTGCACAATAAATCAAAACAATAAATAAATGATATTTATGCAGCAATTAGGAAAATGGTTAAATAAAATATGGAAACCACATCTACCAAACTATGGTTTATGCAGCCATTTGTTTTACACACTATGTAATAAAATGTGTGACATTTAATTACGTGAAAAAAATTACAAAATTATTATACATATGTAAAAAAGCAAAAAGAAACAGGACAAATGTTAACATTTAAGTAAAGAAAAAAATAAAATGAACATACAAAAAATGTTAAGTGTGCTTATCTTTGAATATTGGCACACCAAAGGATTTTATTTTCCTTTATTTCTACTTAATGCATTTTCTCAGTATTTCATCAAGAGTATACATTTTAAGTACTAATATTGATGTAATTTTTAAATAAAAATAATTTTAAAATTTTCAAATAATGTTGAAAATGTACACAATGTATAATGATAGAATTTCAACTGCCAAAGCATTTAGTGTCAGCTGATGCACTTAAATAACTGCCTGACCTTAGAAATGGCTAAGAAACCCAAAGGACCTGTGCTAAGAGGGAATGAATGAAAGTCATGTTTTCATCTGTGACAGGACAGCTCCCCCACATATGAAACAGCAGCCAAGCCAGGGCATGCACAAACCCAGCTGTGAATGAGGCTTGTTCTTTCTGGGCAGCCGTATCCACTAATTTCAGCCCGTTGTCTCCCCTTGTACCTTCTTCTGAGTGTCTGCCATGTGCTGCCAAAGTCATCCATCCAGAATCCCTTCTCCAGATTCTGGGTAGAAGGGCACAGTTTGGTGTATTAATTCACAATTAGATTGCCCTAAAAGGACAAATTAATCTTCCTCTCAATTTTCATTTAATTAATAGACCACACGAAACTAAAGAGATTTAGGATCTGAAGCAGGCACGTCCAACCTGCAGCCCAGGATGGCTTTGAATGCGGCCCAGCACCAATTCCTTAACTATTAGGAGATTCTTTTTTGCAACCCTTTCTTAGCTCATCAGCTATTGTTAGTGTTAGTGTATGTTATGTGTGGCCCAAGACACTTCTTCTTCTTCCAATGTGACCCAGAGAAGCCAAAAGTTTGGATACTGCTGACCTAAAGGAATATGTATATAATGAGAGGTTTCAGTTCAAATGATCAGAAATAGGGTATATAAAAATAATAATAACTAATAAAGTATACAAATCTAGTATAAAAATACTAAACATACAGAACAATGACTACATTAATGAAGGTATTAGTATAATCACAGATGTGTAATAATGTAGTGTATTATACAGTAGACTTTGGGTTAACCAGCACCCAGGGGGATTGGCAGATGTCAGCTAAGTGCAAGTAGACTCTCTGTTAACCAGAACTCAAACAACCGGCAAAATCTCAAGCAACCGGTAAAAATTTTTTACCGGTTGCTTGAGTTTCAGTTCATGGAGAGTCTACTGTAGTTAATAGTTTTATGCTAGATTTCAGAGAGTATTCTTTCTGCCTTTTATATGACCACTGATTAAATTCCACAACAACTCTATAAAGAACACGTCAAGCTTCTGTTTTAGAGATGGGGAAACTGAGGGAGGCACAGAAGTGTTCTGCAGCATGACTGAGGTCAGAGAAATGGAGCAGCTGTATAAATCAAGTCACTCTTGCTCTGGAATCTGCAATATAAACTCTCTATAAATTTCTAGACAAAAGCTAGTCCCCAATACACATAACATGCAGCGGTAAACCACTGACTTCTCTATCTAAAAAGAGCAGTCCATTGAAAACCATTTTTAAATACCGTATAATCGCTTAGCATTTTGCTGGGTACAGTTGGGCTGCAAAATAAGAAATAGTGGTTGAGAGCTTTGTAATCAGACTAATCTGACCTTAACACTCCACTGGGCCACACACAGTTATAGAATTGAGTACATTAGCTAGCCTTCGTAAAGCTCAGAATTTTATTGTTGCCTTATTCTTTCTTATTTATCTAGAAAAGGGGTGAAATCCATCGCAGTGTTTTATGAGGAGTGGCAGAGGAAATTCATATAAAGTATTGACCATAATGATTTGGCACATGGTAAATATTCAACAAACTCTGAATGTAGCTGTATTTACCTTTTTAGAACATACACATGACAATGAATTCCTTATAAGCTTTAAACATTTAGAATAATATTTAATATATTTCATTTAAAAACAAAAATCAAGAAACTTATTCCACTCAAAAAGCTCACAGCCTTTGACAAACACAAGAAAAACCATGCACTTGCAATTAGAAAGTGGAAACGTAATTACCTTTTTATTTTCTGTTAATCAAAATTACGAATCACTACTTGTTCCAGCTTAGAGAAATACAGTTCCCCTTATACTTACTCAATTTAATATCTATACCTAGAGTTAGTTAACTTTTTGAAGTCCCCCCCTTTAAAAAACTGTTTTTGTTGTATGTTCTGTTCCCTGCCCCTCCGATGTCACACTGACACTCGTGCCACACTGACGTGGAGCACAGAGCCCTGGTCCGGAGGCGTGGTGAAAAGCCCCATTCGATTCTCCACACAAAACTGCAAAAGCATTGAATGAGCATGAGGCAGCAACTCATCCACTCCCTGCGGGGAGACTAGATGACCCAATACAGCTTGCTCATTCAGTTTCTATGATTCCTAAACAAAAATAAAACACTGTTGCAACTGGAAAGAAAAAGAAGGCTGTTTTCTGGGAAATGGTTGCATGTGTCCCTGCCGCGTGTGTGTTCATTGCTTGGTGACCCTGCCCACCATTTCAGCAGCATGGTGAGAAGACTTCCTTTACTTTTTGGCAAAATCCTTCCACACGTCCTCGAGGCAGAATCTGGTAGAGAAAAGGAGGTTTTTCAGGTTTCTCTGTTTAAACAGGAGCCATGTTGAGTCATGGACATTTTCTTGCAAAGGGGTACGGAAGTCTTACTACCACCTCACTCTCCCTTCTAACCCAGTTCTGAGCATGTCTCTTTGGGAGGAATACCATAGCATAGTGTGTCGGGACTGGGCTTGAGAAGTGCCAATGGGTGAGGGACATCCGCTTAGGAGCACTTTTTGGACTTCATTAAATTAATAAGTGTCATGGCTGGAATAGAACCTTCAGAGAGACTTCTCGACACCTGAGCTCATTCTTGAGGATCCAGCCCAATCATTTCCTGCTTTGGGGAGCTGCTCCTGGTCTCGTGTTGGCAAAGCTCATCGTTTCTTTTGTGGGCCACTGCTGGGTGCAGTACGAACCTTGAATCTTATCAATTTGCTTATACATTGCTCTTTCCCAGCACTTCAGGCTGAGGTGACTTACCTTGGCGAGGTTTATATAGCTTCTGGAGGTCTGCGGATGGCCCTCATTTTGGAAAGGGAATGCAATCCCTTAGCCCTTGAACTTGTAAGCAGAATTGTATACACAAGTCTCTGTCACCTCTACAAGTTTTCTGTGGACAGAATCCACTTGCATTTCCACACAAGCACATCATCCTCCATGCTGTTCTCTACGTTTTGTTTTAATAATGTTAATTTTGTTTTATTTTGTCATCGGAGCCAATTTCTGAGTCAGGGCAAAAATCTTGTTTATAAAATTGCAGTGATTCAACTGTAAGAAATTCTTAGTGTTAAATCTTGGAAAATGTTTTCTAAAAATTTTAAAAACATGTAAAAAATAGTGGTTTTCCCTCTGTCCTCCCCCCATTAGTAAGGACCTAGAAGTGGCATTTCATTGTCTTATGAATATTGTTTTTGCAAGCCTGAGAGAGATTCTCATTCAGACTTTTCTAGAAAATTTTTATAACCACTCATGAAAGCCAGTAATAATTTAAAAATTGTGAAGACAAAGTTCTCCAGAAAATAGTAGACCCAGTGTGCACCCCTGTTGTCCAAATTCTAATTTAAACTTGCAGACATGTCTGCTGGACGGTCATGTCTATTCCCTCTTACTATGCTCACTGCTTATTTCTCTCCTGTGCAAGGTATGCATGATAATGTTTCTACCTTTTCTATGGTAACAATGATTCTATATAAATGTTATATTTAAGTATTATCACAAGCCCATGATGTTGCAGGAATGAATCTTTTTAAAAATGAATTTCATTTTATAAATGAACAGGAGATTCCGGAGGCCTTAGAAAATTGATCAGCCTCATTCAGGCAGGTGAACTCCAAAAGATTCTTTCTGAATCGAAGTCCAAAGAGCCTGCTATACATTGCAAAAATCTGCAGTCATCTGACTAAAAATCAAGTATCATCATACCCCTTTCCTGCTTTACACCCTCCAATGGGTCCCCATGGCTCCAGGGTGAAAACTAGGCTCTTGTTATTCTTACCTGAAGGCTTATTATAATCAGAATGGAAAATACATGACCTAAATCAGCTCTCATTAGCCTCTCTTTGGATGTCAATCATCACTGTATAATCAAATTTACATGAAAACAATCTGTCCTGGTGACTGTTTTAAAGTTTATTCCTCAGCTTTGGAATTTACTGGTTCACTAAAATGGACCACAGTGAGAATTTATGTTTTATTAATCCTGCTGAAGACTTACCAGGCCTCTTAAAATGAAACAGTCACATCTTGCATTGTTTATAGAAGCATTTCAAAAGTTATCAGTGTTCACTTTTGCACTTTCCCCAATTTCTGTATTTTTTTCTTTCGAAACTCCTTTTATACGTTTTTTGGGCATTATTTTAATCTATAGGTCTCTGAGACTGTCCTTATTTCTCAGAGCTGTTTTCAGTATAATGTCCTCAGATCTATCTGCCTGTTCACTAACTCCTTCCTCAGTTGTATCTAAACTGAAATTCACTGCCTCTAGTGAAGTTTTGAGGCTATTAAATATGTTTAATTCTTATTTTTGTCATTAATTATTATTATTCAATTTCAAATGTTTCTTTTATAATATTGAATTTTTGTTTAAATTTCTCCATTTATTCTTTCAATCATAAAAACATATGAGAACTCAAATCTTTAGTGGGTTTTTTACTTGTTCGGTTTGAGTCAGAATTTCTTTTGGCAAGCATCTTGGTAATACACATTTAAGACAGGTTTCATATGCTCCCTCTAAGCACATCAAAAATCTCACCCATGTAGAAGATACTTTGTAGTCATTTCTCAAAATTTGCAGTTTGTGAGTTTGAATGCCAAGTACACCCAAAAAGAGACCCGAATTTTTACTCCTTAGGGGAATAGCTTTTGTTCACCCAGATGACAGTAGACACAGACAAGTGTTCTTATAATTTGCTAGATTTCTTTTTCTACTACACATTGCGAAGATCACGGTGCTTTGTGGGCCTCATCCTAGCCTATTGCTATGGTTTCCACATTTCATGTTCCCTGGTACATGTTGAAAATAGGCCTCTGAGTAAATCAACTGTAAACTCGCCAAGGCAGCCAAAGCCTCAGGTCACATTCCTGGCTTTTTACTTTTTATGTAATATATTTACTTCTTGTTTGTAGTAGTATTTTTTTCTTACAAGCATAGCTATCCTATGTTTTGTTATTTTCTGCCATCAAGTTTTTTGGCTACTTTTAGTAGAAGAGATTCTCAATACTGTATCTTGTCTGAATCACACATTTCCTACTCTATGATTCTTCAATAAGAGATGATGCATGCAGACATTCAGCTCGAGTCATATCTTTTACCTTAGACAGGTCAGTGAACATCTCAGGGGCCTAAGCGTTCACACATGACCAGGGGGGAGGTAATTCTTGTATTATTTACTCACAGGGTTGCTGTCAGTATCAAATGATAAAATGTATGTATTAATAAAAGTAGTTTGTGCAGTGTGAAACAAAATTAAAGAACTGCTATAATTCTTAGTTACTTGGTATTACAAACATATTAGAAACCTTTATTTCTTCTAATACAGTGCAGTAATTAAGAGTGTAAACTCTAGATCTTGGGTCATATTGTCCCCAACATACATAAAATGTATGACCTTGAACAAGTTATATAATGCCTTGTGCTTCATTGTCCTTCTTTGTTCAATTGAGAAAATAAAAGAATCTACCTGATCAGGCATTTGAGGATTAAACACATGAATATTATGCTATTTAGAGCAACTCTACCCAAGCACAGTTCACAGATAGTGCTGATTCATGAATTGTTATGGTTCCATGGTAAATACAGAAATTTAAAGTAAATTTTTAATGAATTTCACAATAATTTTGTCTATTAAATCAAATAATTAAAAATGCACTTGTCATAGAAGATGTAATGTAGAATTGTACACCTGGAACCTATGTAATTTTTACTAATCAATGTCACCCCAATAAATTTAACAATAAAAATATGCACTTGTATTTTGTCTATCTTTTTATTTCATTTTTATTTTATGTTGTAACAAAAAAACTGATCCTTTATCACTGATTTAGAGGCTGCAACATAGACAGTGCTATGCAACTATCATCCCTTATTATAATTACTACTATTACAAGTGAATATGCAAATAGCCATGGAGCAATCTCTTTAAAAGTGGGGCATTGTCACCAATCCCTCTGTGGAGGCTGTTTAATAAGTCAATCTGAAAAGGCTATATTCTGTATGATTACAACTATTTGACATTCTGGAAAAGACAAGACTATGGAGAACAGTGGTTGTCAAAGGTTTGAGGGGAGGGAGGGATGAATAGAGCAAGGATGATTTTAAAAAGGCAATGAAACAATGTTTCATTGTGTGATACATGCTATTATGTATTTGTCATAACCCATGCAATGTACAATTAACTAGCATGAACACTAATGTGCTTTGCGTGGTAATGACGTGTCAATGTAGGTTCATAGACTGTTACAAATGTACTGCTCTGGCACAGGATAGTGGGGGAAGCTCTGCATGTGTGAGGGAAGGAGTATATGGGAAATCTGAACTTTATACTCAATTTTGCTATAAATCTAATGCTACTATAAAAAAATAAAGTTTATTCATTTAAAAAAGTAAAAGGTAACTCAATAATACGAATATCAGATTGAAAAAATTGGGAAAACTTCATTGTAATACATTTGACAATTGAGATGCCAACTCAACCTACCGAAGCTAACATAAGAAGAAATAAAATATATGGACAAAATTGTTGAATTCTTAATTGAAAACATTTCCACAAATAAATCCGAAGGTTCAAATATCTTTATTGGTGAATTCTCTTAAACATTTCAGGGAAAGAAAACACCAATCTTAAACAAACTCTTCCAGAAAACAGAATAATAAGAAACATTTGCAAACTTGTTTTATGGGCCCAGCATGACCTTAACACAAAACTTGACAAAAAGCATGCAACAAAGAGAAAGAAATTACAAGCCAACATCTCTTATGAACATGCATGCAAGAAAATCTAAACAACATATTGGAAAATTAAATCCAGAAATATAGAAATATAATATTATGTTATGATCATATTGTGTTTACTTCAGGAATGAAATGTTGGTTTAATATTTGAAAATAAACCACAAATGAATAAAATAAAAGAAAAAAACCATATGAAGATCTCACTAGTTACATAAAAAGCCTTTAATAAAATTCATCTCCAATGATAAACCCATGATAAAATAAAAATAGAAAGAAACTGCCTTAATCATTTCTTAGTTATAGCTATAATAAACCCCTCTAAATCTTATTTAATTATTAAATATTAAAGATACCCCCCAAAGTCTGCTAAGGGATAAGGATGTTTAATAATACCACATCTATTCAATGTAATTTAATTATTACAAACAAAAAATAAGAATAATAAAAGTATGAATTGAAAAGAAATATAGCTGTCATTGATGCACAACTTATACTTCTGTATATTACACATGAAAAGAAATTCTATAGATAAAAAGCCAAATGTAATAACTGAATATAGCATTTTTGGATACAAAGTAGTAAGTAAATTTTAATTATTATTTCTATTTATTAGTAATAAAAAAGTAGAAATTGAGCAATAGAAATTATTTTGTTTATGATAACACCAAAAATTCCAATGCCTCAGACTAAACTGAACAACTCATTCCATAGGGGAGTTCCCTGGTGGTGTAGTGGCTTAAGGCTTCGGTGCTGGTGCTGTCAGTGCTGTGGCCTGGGTTCGATTCCCAGCTGGGGAACTACCCACATACCCCCCACCCCCGCAAATTAAAAACAAACAAACAAACAAACAAACAAGTCATTCCATATTTCTACACTGAAAACTATAAAATGTTACTAAAGAGAAAAAAATTTTTAAAGATCGAAATAGGTGGAAGTACACACCAGATTCATGTATTTGAAGATTTAATATTTTGAAGATGTCAATTTTCCCCAAATTGTTTTATAGATACAATAAAACACTTTAATTGTAAATCACATACGGCTACACTTGTGGCAATTGACAAGCTAAATCCTGAAATTTACATATTAGAAATCCAAAGGACTAAAAGTATCAGAGAAGATCTGAAAGATGTACAGTGTGGGAAAACTAACAGATCTAAAAATAAAACGGTAATCAGAAAGTATGATATTAGCACAAAGATGGACATAGAGACGAATGGAACACCCCCAAGTAGACCCAAGCATGAGTTGTCATTGACTTATAATAAACTACTATAGCAACGCAATGGGAAAAGTGAGGTCTTACAGATAAATGCCTCAAGATGAATTGTATATCCTATGAAAAAATTAATTTGACACTTTTCTCACACCAAACCTAAAAATTTATTCCAGATGTACCTTAGATCTAAAATTGAAAGGTAGTTACAAAGCTTCTAAAAGAAAATAAAGGGGGTTCCCTGGTGCTGTAGTGGCTAGGCTTCAGTGCTCTCAGCACTGTGACCTGGGTTCAATTCCCAGCTAGGGAACTACTAAAAATAAAGGAAAAAATTCTGTCCCAAGACAGATACATAAGAAAATAAAGAGGACAACCTTCAGTACCCTGAATTTGGCAAAGATTTCTTAAACAAGAACACACACACACACACATGCTATGCACACCTGCACAACCACAAAACATAAAGTGAACGATCAACGAATTAGATTTAATTAAAATTAATCATTTATAGTTATCAAAAAAAAAATCATTAAGAAAGTTGTAATGCAAGCCACAGAGGGACCAGGATATTTGCAATCAGAGATCTGACAGAAAACTTGTATTCAGGATATATAACTAAATGTTACAAATTAATAAGAAAATACAGCAATACAATTGAAATACGTGACAGTGTCAAATGTCGGTGCAAAACAAAACAGCAGGACCGCTCACAGCGTGCTGACGCAGTACCGATCGGTAAGGCCTTGTCAGGAAACCGTGTGGTGTTCTCACGTGCAGCTGCAGGCGTGCACGCACAGGGGCTTGGCGCTCTCCTTTCTTGCTCACTGTGTAACGGAATCATACAGATGGCACCAAAAGGCACATTCAGAGCAGCTTTACTCATAACGGCCCCAAACTGGAAATAGCCCAAATGTCCATCAACATTAATCAATCATTATATATTCATATAATAGAGTGTCATTTAGCAATGAAAAGAGTGAGTTGGCTACAAAATAACCAAAACGATAAATCTATAATTATAGTAATGGACGAAAATAAAAGCAAGACCAAACATAGACACACATGAGAGTTTATGCCATACCATTCCATTAATAGGAGCAGAGGACAGAAATTTTAAGGTGATGGAAATCAGAAGAGCTATTACTTTGGGGAGGTGACTCTGGGGGGAGGGGAGGTGGTTAGGGAGTGTAAACCATGTTTATGTATTTATCTTGGAGATGGTTACATGCCTTTAACCACTTTTCACGAGTTTTCAACCTATATACTTCATGGTAATACATTTTACACAGGGCGATCTTCAATAGAAAGGTTAAAAAAGTCTCTTGAAGTATTCCTCAAATTCTCTGTCATATGCTCAGTGACGATTAGAAGGTACGCCTAACGTTTTTCAGACCTTCATTGAACATCAACTTGGTCCAGTGCATTGTTGGGACAATAGAAAAGTTGACATCTGGCTTCTGCCTGGGTCCAGCTCACTATGTAACGGAGACAGGATGATATATGAGCACAAACAATAACACAAGGCGGGAGGTGACAGGAGCCACGTGTGGGTCATGCAGCAAGCCACCAGAAATCTTCAAGCCAGACCGGGCCACTGAGTTGGGCTTCGAAGTCTCAGTTGGATTTCAACCAGTATAGATAAAAAGTGGTTTCTCTGCAGGGAATAAAAAAAAAGAACATAAAAAAGCCGTGCAAGTGTGAAATGTAAGGTGTGCACGTGATATCAGTGTGAAAATATAGAGCATGAAGACGGTCTATGTGAAAATTGTGAGTGGCATCTCCAATCCGGCACGTGCATTCATTGACACTGAAACATATCAATAAATTGAGAAGAGTTAGAAATCTATTGAATAATTTCTATTGGTAGAATATAGACTTTTTGTTTCTTTAATGGCTCTTCCAGGGTTTGGGGAATCATAAAGTGCACGCCAGTGCCAGAATATTCTGAGGGGACCTGCCCTGACAATCTTGGGAAATGCTTCTCATATAAGAACCCACAGGATGATTTTGCTGGAATGCAGGGCTTCTACAATGGAGAAATGGGCAATAGAACTTAAAAGAGCAGCTTCCAATTAGTTTGTAGAGGGTCAGGAGGTCTAGTATATATGACCAGGAGTGTTTAATGACCTTTGAGCAGATACACTCACATGACACAGGAAGACGTGGCAGAGGAATAGAACTACTCCCCAAAAACTCAGTAAAGAAGACCAGAGCACAAGCGCTTATATGTGATTTTTATGTGCATGTCTTTGTCCAAATACTAATAAACCCAGAGAAAACGCTGTGCCTAGCCAAAGTGACAATGACCAGAACTGGCTTTTGCAGACGTGGAAGCAGGCCTGCTCTCTGCCAACCCCTAGGCTGCTGGGGCGCAGCGGTGAACAAGAAACCCTGCTGAGGAACAGGCCACATCCGCTCAACAGACGCAGACCTTGTGCGTGGCGGGGGTCAGGCTGCGAGGTGCTTGCCAGTATTTTCATAGAAATAGGCTCCATCACAGGTGACTTTCTCTGCTGACACTGTGATTAAGGGTTGGGGAGGGTAAGAGTGTAATTACGGGGGAGTAGAGCAAGGGACAGAGATGGGAGAAGGAAGGACACATTGTTGCCTTCCAAAAGAAGGTTTCTTTATGACTTCACCTGAGTTTCTGGCGGTGGCACGTCTCCTGAGAATGACTTCAGGAGCTGTGTCCTTCAGGTCCTCTTCCCCACAGTGGTGGTTGTAGATTCCTGGAGGATGGCTTCTCCTCGCTCCACAGTATGAGCCCTGGGCAATGGGCCAACGTTGTTTGGAACCTCAGGAGAAAGTTCTGGCTCTTTTCATGTGAGTGTGTGCCAAAAGGAAGTCTAATAACTTATCACATTGAGGCACCTCAGGGAGGTCCAGAAGCACGAAGTTTTGAGAAGAGGTTTAGGGAGCAAGGTTATTAACTCTTGACCTGACTCTAGTCCTTTGTAAGTTACTATTTGTATTTGGTTAATGGAGAAATTCTCATTTTTCTTCCTTTTTAAAAATTTTTTTGCAAAGACAGCCTTAGAGGCTTGAGACCCAGGGTTTTTCTTTTCTCGAAACTGTGTAATTCATTGTGCCATTGACCAACCCCAAGTCTCACTGTATGCCTCGATCTTCTCCTGTGTGTGTGTCTGAGACGGTGTGTGTCTGACATTCCTCATTACTGTCTTTAAGGTGACTGTCCTGTGGAAGAGCACAAAACAATTCATCTCAGCACCTTATCCAGCGTCTCTCGTGCACTGTTCTCCAGCTGCAAGGAATTCAAGAAATATTTAGGGCACGATTTCTAGTTTCAAGGAGATAAAAACATGGCCTACAGAGCCTGTTTTCTAGATGCCAGATTCCCTGGGAGCGGATGTAGCGGATACTATGTTGTGCCACTCAGGCTTCCACCCCCACTCTCCATCCTCTTCCAGAAGGACGCATTCCCCCGGAAGTGTTGGCAGTGGGCTGTTGACAGCTACATCCGCTTTATCTGGTACTGCCCTTGGTCCTGGCCCAAAGTCCTCATAGCCAAAGACAGAGAGAGAGAGAGAGAGAGAGAGAGAGAGAGAGAGAGAGAGAGAGACAGAGAGAGCGAGAGGGAGAGGGAGGCACACAAAGAGGAACTCTGCTCCTCTCTCCTTTCTTTCAGCTTTTATCCCATGACCAATAGCTATGGGAACACAGCTCTCTAGCTCTGGTGCCTTAAAAAGTAGTCAGCAAATGGAATACTCTGGAATTCCCACCTAGAACATAAACAGAGTCGAGGATGACTGGCTCATACTGTATCACGGGGTTGAAACTCATCACTGAGTCCTGTTGCCATGGAGGCAAATCCGTCCGTTCTCGAATTCTTTTGCTGCCTGCAGAAGTCCGTAGACGTATCGTGCTGAGCTTTTAAGAAAACATTGTGTGAAGTGGTTTGCAGTGCTTGGTGCATAACAAACACATGTCGTGTGTCCATCTTCTTTGGAGTTGGATGACATGTCACACCAAGGAATGTAGCGTCTGCCTTTCTGAGTGGTCTCTGAGGGGTCAGATAATGTGAACTGGAGGTCTGGGTAACCCCTAACCCATGGGGAGATGGAAATGGGGGCCAGCCGGTCAGACAGATCAATTCCTTCTCCCTGTGAACAACTCTGAAGTGACGTAACTCCTGCGGCCACTAGACCTTTTGCGATTCGTGTCATACTTCCTCTAAAACACGAGGTGCCAGCTTTTTGGTTATTACCTTCTACTATGCTTTCGATGCTGGGTCCAAGTTTGATTTTCTTTAATGTACAATTAAAATAAAAACACAAGTTTGCTAATCCCAACTCAACAAGATGGACAGAGTCCGTGCACTTGCTTTCCGAAGACAGGTGAGGGGGGATCAAGGTGTCGTGGACTCTCGCCCCTGCAGGGGCTCCATCTGCCTTGGAGCAGCACATTGTTCTCTGTGATTCTGTGGGTGCCGGATCGCCAAATCCTGGTTTTCATTTTTTTTCCCTACCAGAAAGATATTATCTGCTCCAACTGCTCACAAAACGTTTGCATCCCCTGCTGCTTGGTGTTAAGCCATGGCCCAGGGACCTTAAAATGTTTTGTGCATGACATCTAGGTCTTTTCTGCAAAACGCTGCCTGGTCAGGCATGGGCTCAAACCTAACCCAGGAACAATTCCTGTGCCTCTGCTAGGCTGTCCGTGTCCTTGCTAGGTGTCAGGAGAAGCTTCGTGGGCCACCCATGTGTCGACACATAGCACAGCTTGGAGGCGAGCGGGGTCCCAGCAGACCGCAGCCAATCGCTAAACTTGCTGTGGCAGCAAAAGGACACGTCGCCTGTTTCAGTCCCCACCTTAATCCCTCACGGCTCATCCGTACAGACTTGTCCAATGTTCATTCCAGATTGAAAAGGGGACCTGAAAGCAGCCCATTCCCCAACTCTCCTCCCTTCTTGCTTTGCGTATAAGGATGTAGAAACGGAGGGAATGTGGTGACGTGCCATCTCTAACCTACTCTAGGCGTGTGTACTGCGAGGTTCTGGGTTTGGTGTCAGCGCTTGGATGTCTGCTGGAGGTATCTGGGGCTCTGTTTTCTGTTGTGGGAAAAGGTTGCCTGGCACGTGTACCCCTTGTGATCGGCAAGGGGACCCGAGGGAAATGTTTACACTTAGGTGGCTGCCCAGATTTTGGTCTCATGTCATGTCCTCCACCCAGTAACTACAACAGAAATATGTTACAACTGTGAAATTCGCAAAATCCCAAATGGGAAGGCTTGTTCGGGTTCCAGCTATGGGAGTCCTGTGACTTTGACGAGTCCATCCTAGGACGTCGACAAGTCACCTGAGCTTCGGTTCACTCCTGGGAAGCACAGGAGTCATGGTAAGCTGTGGGTGCGATTGCACACGTTCTCTGTGGCTTTCAGACACGGAAGAGGCAAAGGAAGTGGGATCATGATTTCACGGTTGGACGTCAGGCCGCCCACTCCAGACCTTCACGACCTTCGGGTCCCTGTCCACAGATCTTTCCAGCCCTGCTATGCACAGAGGGAAAACAAGACTCGTCTTTCTTTACCGTTTGACTGCTTATCCTTGACACGACTTCCTGGCCAAGACACAATGGTGTATCTGGTGAGGTAATTGTGTTTTAGTCAATGGCTAGGACCCAAAACAAACATCTTTACTGCCATCTTTTTTTTTTTTTTGAGATAAATTCTTGTAAAAGGCTAGGGGTGATGCCATGAGGGACATCTCTCTATTCAAAAGGGAAAAGAAAGAACTTTCAGTGGACTCCTGATTCCCATGTCTTCTAGACACCACACTGAGGCTACTTGCCCCCTTCGTGGAGTAAACATTGCCCCAGCTCTAAGAGCCCAGCCCGTCCATAACAGAGGCAGGGAAGATGTGCACACTGCTATAATATCTCTTTGTCACTACAGCTTGTCTTCTGTCTTTACAGAACAACTTTGGTAACTGAATTTCTTTATTTTTCTTAGCACAGCACTGAAAGAGAAGGTAGCTCTTAGGAAGAAAAGCCAAAGAGTATGAAGAATATAAACACCTTTACTTTAATCTCTAGCATGTCATCTTCTGTCTGGATGTGTCCCCACCTTATAGGGCCTGGTCATCTTCCACATGGCCGAACCAAGATCCCTGGGACAAGAGAACACTTTTCTGGACATCTAAATACTTCAGTGTTTTCCTGTTTTTCTGCCTGAGGCCCATGGATAGCTTCACATCTTAGAGCAAGTTTCCTATTTGAGGATTCCACCTTTATCCAGAAAATTATCTAGTCAAAATACTGCGATCTCACATTAATCTCAATTATCCCAAGCAACACCCGCATAGAACAAGTCACGGGTTGTTCTTAGACAGACAGACATCTGGGAGCCAGTGGGAGGGAAATCCAGCACAGCTGGTTAAGGAACCAAGTTAGTCTCTTTGCATGTCTATTATGCTTTTAAGTATTGAAATGCTTGTATCTCTGTGGTCAATGGAAACCCTACCACATGATCAAATTCAGTCATATATCTCCACTTTATACAAATGAGATTAATGTGAGATTTGTAGAGCTTCACTGCCATCTCATAGCCAGAGTGTTCACCCAGTCTTGGGTCACTGGGTTCTAGACACGCTTCTAAGCCATATCTCAATTTTTAGATCAATTTCTTTCTAAAGGTAAATAGTGGACATTGTAGCTTTTAGAACCTCTTGTCTCCTTAGACTTCCAGGATATGGTAACTAGCTAATATATGAAAGGAGTTTCTGTATCTGATTGGACTTATAATTATTCATTTTGGGAAGGAGTAGAGGTATCTTCATTCTCTCAGGAAAAAAAAAATAAATTAACAAAGGAAGAAGGAAGAAAGGAAGACACAGATGTCTCATAACAGTTTAGTGGCCAGATGTTCTGGAAGGCATGAGATGTGTGCAGCAAGGAGCTGGCTGTGTTAAACACAAGCCTTTGGCACCTCAGATCTCCTTGACTCTTTCATTGTTTCTGCATACATCACCTGCCCCCCACCCCGATCACACTGCTAGCACGTCCACTGGGCCCAGCACCCTAACTGAGCGTCCTGAAGCAGCTGGATGCGTCTAATTTGAAGCCTCAGGCTGAACTCTAGTCATGTCACATGTCCTTCTTCTTCGGAGTTGGATGAAATGTCACACCCAAAAACATGGCATCTGCCTTTCTGAGTGGTTACTGAGGGATCAGATGATGTGAACTGGAGCTTTGAAGGAATCAGACTGCCATAGGGTAAACGCTAACCCATGGGGAGATGGAAATGGGACGAAGCCTGTCAGACAGATCAATTCCTTCTCCTTCTCCCCTCTGCGAACTACTCTGAGATGGAATTTTCTACGTAGCCTACCCACGAAATGTGTGTGTGCCAGAAAGCAATCCTCACGTCATCTGTGGTTTCTGTTTGAGACTTACAGTAAAGCAGTGGCCAGCAGGGCAGCTCAGTGAATTGTGTCTCATCTTTTCTTGCTTCAGCTCTATTGTTTTGTTTGCTTGTTTGTTTGTTATTGTTAAATTCATTGGGGTGACATCTGTTAGCAAGAATTACATAGGTTCCAGGTGTACAATTCTACAGTGCATTGTCAACTTGTTGTATAATAAGTTCATCACTTAGTGTGAGTTCTCTTTCCATCACCATATATTTAGCTCCCCTCCCTCCTCTCCCACCCCTCCCCCTTCTCCCTTGCACCCTGTCCACAAATGTAGTGTCAGTGCTTCTATTCTTCCCCTGAGCTTTGCTTTCAGACAACCTAGACTAAGAGCAGGTCTTGGTGACTCCTATTCCGTGGTTGCTAGAACAGTAATAGGTACATTGTATTCCTCAATAAATTCCGAAGTGCTAAGTTAAGTTGATTCTTTGAAGTAAAATAAGTCAGCTATCAACAGGGTGTTGGCATTTGCAATTTGTTTCTTAATGTGAGATGAAAGGTTAGCATTCGTATTAGGAAAGGAGGTTTCGGGGAGAAGTTCCCTTTCTTGCACTTTGAAATCATAGTCCTAAGATCAGATCCTTTTCAAGTAAGCAAAGACGAGGATCACTCTGAATAGACTTGAGTAGTGAAGGGTTTATATCCTCAACCCCCACTCTGGGAAAAACAGACTCAACCAAATACCTAACTTTCTTAGAAAAATCCCTCAAGAAAGCTCTTTTTCCCTAAGCCAGTCCTGAAAAGTCTCCCAGCTACCTATCTTGATTTGTTATGATCTAGGCATAATTCAGATTCCAGAGTCTTCTTTTAAAACGTTTTGTATATTTATACATAGATATAGAAGCTATAGATAGGTAAATACGTAGGTAGGTCGGTACACACACACATATCTTAGTGTAAGATCTTGTACTATCTCTTATGTGTAGTTCCATTTTTCACATCTAATTAAGGGGCAGAGTGATAGATAGCTTGAGGCTATGTTACAGTCAACCCACCATAAGGGTGTGTGTGAGAAGGAATCCGACAGGCACGCATGGCTCCGTGAAGACTTGTTATCTCATGTTAAATTTCCTTCTCTAAGGGAGAGCAGTATGAGTGGCTTGCCAAAACAAGTGAGATCTTTATCATAAAAAAAGGTGCACGGAGGTCCTTATGATCAGAGCGAACATATTATATTAATGATTCTATATTTTTCTCACTACATTTGCGATCAGCTGTGTGGACAGCTGTCAAGGATGTCATCGGTCCTTCTCATCCAGTTTGATAATCCTTTCTCAAGGTGTTTAGCCTTCTTGGATCACTAGTGACAGTCGAGAACACAAACACACGGCACAGCTGTGACTTGCTATTCGCTGAGCCATCCTTATTAATTTCAGTTACTCTATTAAACAATGTGTAAGGTCTCAATGAGCTTTGGAATTTTTGAACTTCATCTATGGTTTATTGAATTTCCTTAACGAGACCTGCTGTTTTGGTTCACAAGGCTTTCGCTGACATAAAATATTACTTCAACCTCACGTTTACTTACAAGTGTGACAGTTGACTAAAATGGTATGTTGACTGGAGTCCTGCTGCTCAGTGTGGACCACAGGACTGGCCAAGTCAGCATCACCTGGGAGCTTGTTAGAAATGCAGAATCTCAGTAGTTAACCAGGTCTATTACGTGCGAGTCTGTATTTTACCAAATGTAAAACGTAGACACACATTAACATTTGGACTAGAGGGCCGGGCCTGAGGAGATCTTGTAGGTCTGACGTTGAGGTTCACTGCGGGCCACCCCTTTCTCAGAAATAAGGTTATCTCAAAGGTGCCAAACTGAGTACTTAAATTACACGAGCTGTTTGGCAGTAAGGAACTTGGAGTTTCCCAACTGCTATCGCCTGTGAACAAATTGTTTCCAGGTCTGCCAATGACTCCGATGATCCCTTCCTCCCCAGTTTCTGTCATAACCCTTATTCTTCAGGCTCACTTTGGGACACTCTCATGCTTATGCTCAGTTATAACTCTGGCACTCATTTCGTTCAACACACATTTCATGTGCTTATCGTATGAGGGCTGTCCAGGAAAAATCCAGCCATAAATGCCCCTATTTTTCATATTACCTAGCTGAATAATTTCCAGATAGCCCTTGTAGGAGGGTTTTCACACACAGTGTTCTTAGCCTGAGGCTTTTTTATTCAGCTGCTGCTGCTTTGTTCTTTAGGACTCACTTGTCTTTATCAGGGAGTCTCTTCCTCTCCTCCAAGGACAGGTACCCTGGTATATCCTACTTTCTATACAGTGGACTCTCCATTAACCAGAACTCAAGCAACCAGTACTCCCAAGTAACCAGCAATTCTGGGGGGCCCGTTGCTTGAGTTTTTGCTGATTGCTTCAGTCAGAGAGTCTATTGACATTTATCTGGCATCTACCAATCCCCATGGCTGCTGGTTAACTGAGAGTCTACTGTATTTTTTCTTTTTAATTTTATGCGGTATCATAATTTAAATTGTTATATATATATATATATATATATATATATATATATATATATATATATATATATATTAGCTGAAAGCTGAAGACTTTTGGCATTACCTAACAATATGGACTATAATGTTCATCAATAAAATCAGAAATGCCTATCTCCTGGGGTTTTTGGAGGGAAATAATAGAAGAACTATATCGAGACTAGCATTTCAACACAACCAGGCCATGTGGAACCCACTCAAAATTTTTTTCTCTCAATCTGTGCATGACAGGATCCCTCTTTTTTTTTTTTAATATCAAATTTAAAATAAAAATGACCTCTTCAGAGAATGGGTGTCTTGGCTAAAAACAGAAAGAGAGAAATGTCTCTAAGGCTGGGAGGAGATTCCAGCCACCCTACCTGGCACTCGGGCCCTGTGTGCGGACAGAGAATAGTGAGGGAGATGGAAGGGCACCACTTCCTTACCTCTGTGCTGGCAAAAGCAGAAAGACCCAATGAATGAGATTTAATACAGATGACTGAGCAAATTGGAAATCTAATAAAGGGTTACTTTGCCCCAAACTTAGCACAGAAGCAACAGAGAAAACTGCAAATCGTGAAACAGCCATGAAACTCAGACAACGGCGATCCTAGAGCTTCCTAGATCAGGGCTGAGGCCCCTAGGGGTGTCCCCACAATGTCCCTGATCCTGGCACAACTCTAGAGACATAAAACCCTCAGAAAGACTGAGGTCATTTTCGTCCAGCAGAATTGGAGCTTGGAAACAAATATTAAGCTATAGAAAATAATGTTGTATTTCTTATATACCTCTCGACGGAACAGTAATGTCTACTAAAACTTTTATTATCTTTATTTCCCATTAGATTTTAAGTTTTGTGATAGCTGGGACAAGAGTTAGCCTGGCACATTTTTCATAAATTAATCAATAGAAGTTTTAGGTGAATGGTTAGAGTAGTTATTGAAGTTCTTATCCCAGAGTAAGCAATTTTATGTTAATTCACACTGTACTTTCTGTATAGAAAAAAGAAATTTAGAATTATCCTTTTGCCTTGTACTTGAGGATTTGTTTTATATACCTGTGTGGAGAAAGAAAAAGAAAGAAAACATTCAGGGAAAAGGTCAAAATTGAAACATGTTTTAATAAAAATTCTTTCTTTCTTGAAAGTGAATTGGAAATTTGATGTACCAATATGTAGTCAAGGACAGCTTATATTGAAATAATACTGTAAGTTGTGTCTGAGCTCGCTGACAATGAAAGTATGGCTAGAAAATTCAGTTGGACAGAATTCCACTCATTTGCTTCCACAGTGGCGAATGAGGTCAGCTTGTTGAGTAAGACACTGTGCCCAGTTCTATTTAGTCAGCCTGATGAACCGCCTCCAACCCAATCTGAAAATACCGGGGATTTGGGGATATTACCCTTCCCCCATCAGTAAATCTGCATAACCCAAAAGAAGGACATATACTGGCTGACAAATTGAAAATGTGGGATCTTCACTGCCGGAAACAGTGTCCAAACAACAAATGGATATTTAAACAGCAACAGCAACAAAAAAGACTTTAAAATTGTTAGTTCAATACACTTATTTGATAGATGAGGAAACAGAGGGGAGGGAGTGATTCTAATATGAGAGCTGAAGTTAGAACACTCATCGCTTAAATTGCAATCCAAGGATTTCCTTGGAATACTGTTTTTTTCACTTCTAACAAGGAAAATATTTAGAAGATTACATATATATATATATAATTTTTGAAAATAAAGATGACAAATATCTCTGTGCACGTGTTGTTTGGAGGGAGGTTGTGTGGTTAAGAGCAAGCCAAGGGCAAGAGCCACATTTTATGGCTGAATGGGAACCTGAAAATATCTTTAATTGCAACTTTTTAAAAGATAGACAGATTATTCAAGTGTGTTTAAAAAGCAAAACAAATGATTGCATCTTGATGTGGGTCTGGCTACTAAAAGGAGAGTATCTGTGTAGGATTAGAAAGAAAACAGTTCATTAAATCACTCAATCAGTCAATCCATCCATCTATCCATCCATCCTCCATAATTGAGATGAAGAAACTCACAGAGCCTGATGGATGTAATTTCAGACTACAGTCAGTTGACAAGCAAAGAGCATCATGAAGTTTCTGAACTTTCTGGAAGTATATCAGATGTGAAGTAAAGTTGGTCAGAAGCTGATATTTAAGCCAATATGTGGTGATCCTTAATTTAGAGTTCAGGGGTATTTAAATAACTTTCAATTAGTTATGTTAACATCTCACAAAGAATGTTCAGTCAGGGAAGCAGGAAGAAAGAACAGAACAACTCTGACAAGGATTAAACTGAAAGGAAAGCTTGAAGACTGAGTTTAAGTCAGACCCATTGGTATAAATACTACTTTCATGATAAACACAGTTCAGCAAGCCAGAAGCAACCCCCCTAAAGTGATATTTAAAGAAATTATAATGGACATCAAAAATATAAAACATAAGGGAAAATCCTGAGAAATTAAACCACATTAAAATTAAAAACACAAACTCTTAATCATTAAAAGATACCACGAAGAGGGTGAAAATGATAAGCTGCACAAAGGAAGCTTATGTGTTTTAACACATTTATATCTAGATTATTTAAAGAAGTCTTAGTTTTTAAAGAGAAAGAAATGAATACAATAGAAGGAGAAAAGACACAGATGGGCATGTCTCAGAAGTTCAAACAAATGATCATAAACATATGGAATGTTGCTCAATCGCTTTGTCAGAAAAATACAAATGTAATCACTAAGCTAGTATTTTGCCCAGACCAGTTTGGTAAAATTATGCAGCTGGATTATATAAAATGTTGATGAGAATGTGAAGCGATGGGGACTATTATCCACAGCTAGTGGGAGTATAAATTGGTACAACATCTTTGGGGGGGAAAATGCAATCACCTAGTAAATTTGAACATGTTCATGCTATAACACACAACGATTCCTTTCTTTGGTGCAAGTTCTATGTAAACTTGCAGAGGTGCTCTGGATCGAGAGACAGGCACCAGGATATTCACAGCAACAGAGTAAATGTCAGTAAAATTCTGGGAAAGAGCCTAAATGCTCAGACCAGCTAAATGAGTAAATAAACTGTGAGGTATTCATGAGATGAAACAGTAACCGTAGGAAACAAGAATTCATTATCTGCAAGGATGAATCTTAAACATATGATGTGGGACAAAAGAAGCATATGTGGGTATCCTAGCTCCATAAAAGATCAAGACAAAAACCAACTAAATAATTTATTAAATAAAGATATATAAGTAGGTGGTGAAGCTATAGAGATAAGCAATGAAATGATTGAAACAAAAGTCAGGATTAGGTAAAGATAACTTGAGATCTACAAAATTGTTGGTTTGGTATTGGCTACCAAGTTGTTTTGTTTTAGTATTATTAGTGAACTTTCAAATGTGTCCTATATTCTTTTTAATGGTTGATACATTTCAACATGAAATGGCAAAAAAAAAAGAAAACAAAAACATCAGCAAGCTGGAGAAGAGAAAGGATGACACAAATAGATGGGGAAAACAAGAAAATATATATATATATATATATATATATATATATATATATATATATATATATGGGCTGTCCGGAAAGTATCCAGCCATGTAATATGAAAAGTGGAGGCATTGATGGCTGGATTTTTTTCTGGACATCCCTCGTATGTGTAGGTATGTATGTATTTCCTATGGGATGACCTAGATACCATTCTGCTAAGTCAATTGTAGTTGCTATATCTCAAGGAAATAATTTTTGGATCCAGTCATTCCACCCCACCCCACCCCATGCATTTCAGGTTAAAGAGATGAGTGTTTCAAGAGAGACCCTAACAAAGAACCAATCAGACTCCCCCTTCTCTGTTTCTAACAAGCTCATTATGATTTCTTTCATTGGTGAGAATATATGTGTTTTATTTATGTTCAGTGTATCGCAATACTGGCTAAAGGAACATTCCATGGGAGATAAGTGGAATATGATGTTGCCTCCAATAATCAGAATCTGGATTCAGTGCTAATTTGCCATATTATATTTGGCAGTTCATTTAATTTCTCTGAACTAGGTTTCTGATTTGTAAGTGGAAATCATAGTAATTCCAAGCTCGTAGTGCTGTTGTGAGAAAGCATGCAAAAACCACAGCACATTATCTGGCAAACCTAAATGACAGCTTTAAGTAAGAGAAACGGTCAGATGTGCCCCAACTAGCCTGGACAGATACGAGATCCTTCACGGAGAGATTTCTTTTTTTTCACTTTAGACAGACTGAACTTCACACCATGCATTGAGAATTGTATAAAGCTCACCTGAAAGTTTAAAAGTTTAGTTCTCATTCTCTGCCTTTAACTACTCTGGGCTCTGTTTACAATTCGCTCGTTTAAGAAGCTTCTCTCTGTCTTCAGTGCAGTCAGAACACGCCTGCTGCCAATTACTTAGCGCCGGGGACTTCACCCACGGGTGCGTGCCCGACTGTCTCGCTCTCCCTCGTTTCTCATTGCACCTTCAGCCCTTAACAAGGACCTCTGTGTTCTGCTTTGGAGCCACGATGGACGGCAAAGGTTCATACCCATACCTTTTGGCAGGAAGAAAATCTTAAAAATATGCCTTTTACAGAGATGACTGAACTCAATCAGTATACAACTTTAAAACTGAGGAATTTACTCTTTAACTATTTTATAGTAATGACATTGGAAATAAACAAGTACAATGAAGCTAAGGATTGGTTTTGTTTTGTTTGGTATTTTTTTTTATTAAAGAGGGAGTATAAAGTTTGATTGAAGTCTGAGATGTTCATCAATGTATCTCCTGTATCCGGCATGGTGGTTAGTAAGCAGTCTGTTATAAACAGCTATTCAACAATATTCATTTGAATGAATTAATGCACTAAGGAATTAAAACTGACACATGTGAACAGCAAGCAGCACATTTTGTTCACAAAACTGACATGCCTTGAAAGCCCTGATGATGGTGAAAATGGATGCATTCTTTGGAATTCTTGTCAAAATAATTTTTAAAAAATCTTTTATTTTAGAGTAACTTTTGATTTATAGAAAATGCCAAAGATACAAGAGTTCACGTAAATTCTACACCCAGTTTCCCCCATTATTAACATCATGCATTACTATAATATATTTGTCCCAATGAAGGAGCCAATAATGACATTTATACATCATTATTAACTAAACACCAAATATGGATTTTTCTTCGTTTTTAGCTAAGATGTTCTAAGATCCTTCCAAATGGCTCTTCCTATAAGTGACAAGATCACTTTGATTTCCATTTCATTGGCCAAAGCAAATTCTACAGCTATACCTTACTCTAGAAGATGGGGAATTGCAATTTTACAAAGCTTACGGGAGGCGAAAGAAATAAACCTATTTTGGTCAACAGTACTGAATGAATACTGTAATAGTAATTTGCACATGTACTGCATTTTTATAGTCCACAGAGTTACTCAAGAATGTTTATCATCTCTTATTCAAGGTCAGAGATAAAGTAGCAGGAGCTTTGGAATGAAAGCCTCCAGGGTTAAATAGCTTGTCCAGAGTAGCCCAGCTAGCAAATGGCCAACCAAAAATTCAAACCAAAAACTTTTGACAATACATGGATGAAAATATTCCTCCCAGTTAACCGCAATGTCTCATGCCTTCATTGGTCACTCCTTTTTCTCAGTGACCTCACTGGAGGGCGTGATAAACCCCAGAGCAGGGGTCAGCAGGCTTTTCTGTAAAGACGCAAATAGCAAATGTTTGAGGTTGTGCAGGCTACGTGTCTTGGTCGTGACCCCTTATCCTGCCATGGTAGAGCAAAAGCACCAGTAGAGAATACATTAATAAATGAATGTGCCCCAATAAAACTTTATTTACAGAAGCAGAGGGTGGGTTGCATGTGCAGCAGGGTCAGGGGTTGCCAGCTGCAGCCCTAGAAACTGGAAGAATCTACAACAACCTGTGATATGTGTAGTCTATGATACATGTATACAACTCAAAATTTATTGTTTATTCCGTCATTCTTTCAAACTCTCCCTTTGCCAATGTTTTTTCTATCCTTATAATGGATTATAAAAAATCTTTATTCTTTGTTAATCTCCTGTTAATATCTTTCTGTACCTCATTGTTAAGTTACAACAACCTCTAGCCTAACAGGATTGCTTACCTGACTCTCACAAAAGGAAGTGTGTACAGATTTTGAGGTGGCATTTAGGTGTACAGGAACTTGAGGAAGACAGATACAGGACCAGGGGCAGTTGAAACTATGAAGGGTTGTTAGCAAGGCACATGCTGAACTTTGAAAAAGTCTTTCACCATTCCTTTTGTATTTTTCTATGATTAAACACACACACACACACACACACACACACACACGCCAGGTGTGCCAAAAAAACATATACACACTTTAAGCGATGTTATCTCCGTGTTACTTTTTGACATTGAATCGAATTAGGGTAGCAATGTATAGTATGACATTTTCTCAGAGGATGGCATTAATCAAATGAATGCTACCATCACCATGAGACAGGCAGGACAGTCAAAGAAAATGGTGGAAGCGCGGTTGTCATTTGAGGACAGCAAGACCGTTTGCCAGGACAATGGAAAGGACAAAGAGGTGCAGTTGAGTTTCCCCCGCGTTCTCCTGACCTAACACCCCTTGACTTCTATCTATGGGGGACCTTAAAGGGTGTGGTGTACCATGGAAAACAGGCTACTCTGTTGGTACTTTGGGAAGAAATTGAAGTGGCATGCACAGTGATACAAGGGGACACTTTCGTCAACATGGCTTAAGCAGTGGTTCGCCGTAATCAGAAGTGTCTGCACACGGACGGTAGCCACGTTGAGCACCTCTTGCATTGCAGAAGTCAGACGTGACTTGTATTCATCTTTTGTTATCAGTATATATTGAATATTACTCTTTTTAATACAGTTTTTTCCTTTCTTAAAGTGTGTATACATTTTTTGGCACCGTGTGTGTGTGTGTGCGTGTGTGTGTGTGTATAAATCCTGTGTGGT
Organism: Lyroderma lyra; assembly: GCA_004026885.1. NCBI lineage: Eukaryota > Metazoa > Chordata > Mammalia > Chiroptera > Megadermatidae > Lyroderma > Lyroderma lyra. The sequence goes on from PVJL010001530.1 coordinate 205,718, forward strand.
CTTTATCACACATACATATCAAGAAATGATGGGAGAAGCCAAAAGATGTGCAATAGGGAATTTTTGAAAAGCTTTCAGTCTATATTTATATAAATCACTTTTCTTTCTTATGTAATCAGAATAAAGGGGTTGGATTGAAACTTTAAAATATTTTTCACTGTGGAAATACATTTATATACAGTTTGTAAATAGCACCATGTTTATATGTAAATAATACATATGTTTATATATATTCTTTACATGTGAACATAAAGGTATCTATATATAACACGAAGTTAGAAGTTTAAAAGGAAACCAGGTTGGTGGGATGTAAAAGCTAAGGAGATTTTCCCATGTGTGTGGGGTGTACCTAACACAACAAAATATTTTCATAATGATAAATGAATGAGAGAATATTCTCTTTTAAGGAGTTTTCTTGGCTCATTCAGGGCTGTATTCAATTTCCTCTTATATTCTGATGATTGTTCAAATGACTGAACTGACTGAACAGAACCTCTTTAGGACTTGGTCTCAAATTCAGCCATGAGAATTTGATGAATTGAAATTGGCCCCAAGTTCTTTGCAGTTTCTCCCAACAAGAAGTCTTCTAACCCTTGACTTTGAGCTGGCCTTACAATATGCTTTGACCATAGAATGCAGTGGAAGTGATTTTGTACAGTTTCTGAAAGGGGCCTCAAGGGGTCTTGGAGGTTCTGCACTTGCAATCTTAGAACACTCAGACCACATGGAGAGAGAGACCAGACAACAATTAGACCCAATCACCGGACACATACGAGGGCTGTCTGGGAAGTATCCAGCCATGTAATATGAAAAATAGTCATTTATGGCTGAATATTTTCTGGACAGTCCTTATATATGTTTATTTAAACTACATCTTATATGGCTATTGTAGTTATGGTGTCAGTGTTAACCTAAAAACAAATAAATTTCCCTCTTCTACTTTGACACGTGAACAATTTAATTTTTTATGTAAAGCAGAGAAGATAACATCACAGAAACACTCAAAAGAAAATATTTACCTTCCTAAAAATTTAATTTAAAAACTATTGCCAAATGCACAATAGGCAAAATTCGATCATAGGTAAATGAAGAGGGAATATTTGCAACTTATATCTCAAAATCTAATGTTCCTAAGCTTTGAAAAAAAAATTAAAAACAATAGTTAAAATTAAATACCCAATGAAGTGGAGAAGATACTATTACTAAGCTTGTAACACACTGATATCTAAAAAAGAATATATATTCAAATAACAATCTCAAAGCAAAAATTGACATTATATATTTATTGATTAGGACTATTTTGTTAATTCATCTATTCATTCACACGACATTGTACAATACTAAATATCAGGAACTTTAAAGTGAGCAAAGCAGAATCTTTCCGTGAGTTAGTCCAGAGCTAAATGGAGACATAGGAAAATCAAATGGTCAATTTAATATAGAGGCTTAGTACTAAGTTGTTGAGATATGCAAGAGTATTAAAGGATTTGAGAAACTGCAAGGAAACAGTAGAGAATCCTTTTTATAGAAGGTGAAGCCAGAAATTTCTTAAAGGAGAAGTTAGAATTTTCCGGGTGCAGGAAGTGCCGGGGGAGGTAAGAATATTATCTGAGTGACCATATGCAAAGGCTAAGGAAATAAATAGCAAATGGTATGCAGGGAAAGACAAGTGTGGTAAGAGGCACCGAAGAGCTATATTGTATTCATTCAATTGTTCTGTTCTAAAAATTCTAGAATTAATCTGAAGACAGTTTGTGGCAGTGGGTCAGTAGGTCTGTAACATATTAAAATTAGATTTTAAATAAACTTTGTTCTCTGAACGATGATTTTTTTTTTAGGAGAAACATGAAGGGCTAAGAGACCAATTAGGAAGCAGTAGCAATAGTCCCGAGAGGAAAGATGTTGAGTTAAAGATGATTCTTGAGTTTAGAAGTCAGTGTATCCATATGCAACTATGAGTTGTTTTATTTGTTATAGTGGCAAACACATCTGAGGTGGTACCCGTGATCCCTGGCTCCTGGCTGTCCCAGCATTATGCAATCTCCTCTCCTTGAGAGCTGGAAGGAACTGTGACTTGCTTCTAATCAGTAAAATATGGCAAAAGAGAGGAATCTGACATCAATCCTATGACTACGTTAAAATATATGAGACTTCACCTTGCTAGCCAACTGGCTCTAGAGACTATCCTTGCTCGCTTGACAAATTAAGGGAATATGTGGGAAAAACTCATATGTCAAGGAACTGTGGGAAGCCTCTAGGAACTGAAGACAGCCTCCAGCTGACGGACAGCAAGAGGCTGGGGCCATCAGTTCTGCAACAAGAAAATTAATTCTACCAAAATCCTACGTGAGCTTAGAAGTGATACTTCCCCAGCTATTCCTCCAGATGAGAATGCAGCCCAGCTGACACCTTGATTACAAAAGGTCTTCTTGCAGAAGACCAGGTGAGCTGTGCCCAGATGCCTGATCCACAGAACCTTTGGGATAATAAATGCATATTGTTTTAAGCCTCCAAATTGGTGGTAATTTGTTAGACAACACAGATAATGAATACAAAGGATTTATTATAAAATTAAATGTATTTCTCTGTGTGGGCAGGTCAGGTCCTCCAGAATACAAAAGATTTCTGTAGCTAATTTTTTAAACTTACATTTGCCAACTTAAACATTTTTTATTGTTAAATTTATTGGGGTGACATTGATTAGTAAAAATTACATAGTTCCAGATGTTCAATTTTACAATACATCATCTATGTGACATATAATGTGTTCATCACCAAGAGTAAGTTTTCTATCATTATATATTTGTGTCCCTGTCCCTTCTCCCCCACCCTTGCCCCCTTCATCTTAACCTTTAATGCCTACCTAATTTGCCTGTCTTTTGGCCCTCAATAATAATGGTTTGGCACCTCAGATCCTGCTTATGGAAATTGCCATCAGCAATATATTTAAGTACTTTTGTTTTCAGTGCCAAAAATCCTAACTCTTAGTGATATTTATAGTATGACCGAGCTGTCAATCAAAATGCCTTTTCTTTATTGCACTAATCTCATGCCAAAGATGGTAAGGTTCCCAAAATCCCCTGAATGCTTGGATTGATTTTAATTACAGTGAAGTCTAGTGTCATAAAGCTGAATACCACTTCCCATAGCAACAGTGTTGCCCAGCTTTAGCAGAAATCTCTGAGCGTCTAGGGGACGTGGCTTCCAAAGGCCAAGTCCATTGAGTGGACTTGTCAATGAACTCCTTCTCAGGAAGCCCCTTTTTGTATCATAATTGAAGGACATTTTTCCATTCTCCAGGTTTATTCTTTCTCCTCTCTGAGTAGCATCTCTTCAGCCTTCTAATATTTTGTCCTCATGGTGAAGCTCTTCTGACCTTCTGAGGAGATTAAGAAAATTCAGCTGCAAGACCATTAAAATTCACCTGCATCAGAAATCTACAAAGACTGAAATATGTAGGAGGGAGTACAAAGGGACACACCTAGGGCTCATTTTTCAGAGTGTTATTATCCCACCATCCTTGGACTATTACAATGACCTGCTCTTGGCAGTGACCAAAATATCTCTATAGACCCAATCCAAAGCACAATAACTAACACCAGTAGGCAATCTGGTGGTCCTTTAATGTGATCAGAGAATAGACAATTTTACAGCATAAGATTATAGTATTTTTCCAACATACTATGGGAATTCTGTACAGCCAATAGGAATTGATTCTATAGTAGTTTCATTGAAAGACATAAACCTTGACTTGGATTCCGAGTGATGAATGCAAAGTGGGAGTAAGTGCTTGTAAAATAACGGATTGTATGCATAACGAAGGATGGGTGTTGTCAAGGAGTTTACGGTGAGGGTTGGGGTTGATGGACAAAGACAGGAGAGACTCTACGTTATTTGAATGTAATATTGTAATTCCAAAGGAGTGGAGATTAAAATGAGGTTGTAATTGATTAGAGGGAACTTTACACACCTCAGCAAGAGTTATGAGCTTGATAAGGAGTACCTCTCCTTAGATATTTATGTTTTCTGGGAAGATTTTCATAGTATTCCTGTTTGATTTGAAGAGCCATGCCTTCATGTCGCTTGGTTACATTTTTCACAAGATAATGAAAATATCAATTTACTTGTCACCTTCCTCCATTGAATTATAAGCAACTCACAAAGACAGAAATAATGTATATTGTTTTTTGTAAAAAAGAAAAATAAGGCAGGGAGATAGGCGGGAAGATAGTAAGAAAAGAATGATGTAAAATATTAGACTTTAGAGTAAAATAGAAAACCTCTAACGACATGCCACATACTAGATTAACTCTTAAGAAAGCCAGCCAAACTATAATCCTCAGTTTTTTCACCTAAAAATAGAGTTAAAAACAGCTATCCAATCATCATCAAAAGATAATTTTGGCGATCAAAGGAGTCATCGAATATACGAGCACTTGGAAAGTGTAGAACTACACAGAAGTAACTTGTTATTTAGAGGTTCTTCAGTAAAGAAATAAGCTAAATGATCAACAATAAAAAGCCACTTGAATAAACATCCATTTAGTGGTCAATTAGACAATTATGTCACTAAAATAAAAGTGTAGAAGAATTTTAAATTGTGTGGGAATTTTCTATATGAAAAAAATTCAAACCATTGCTAACAAATGACCATGTATATTTGTGTATATGTGTGTGTGAGCTCACACGGATGTGTGTGTGTGCAGACACGAGAATAAATGGAATGACATGGTAAGCTTGCAGGTTGTTTTTCTTATTTTTGCTCATGTCTTTTTAACAAGTTGTTTGTAGGTTGCAAGTGCACCCCCTCACGTACCATCAGCCCATGTTAATTCCATAACCGTGGCCTGGCTTCAGGAGGGGCTGGGGAAGGAAACAGCTATCATTTTCAGCTTCTATGTGAAATAGAGGCTTTTCTAGAAAAGCCCGAGAGGAAGTGGGTGAGTCCTGTGTGAGCAATGATGTTCTTTGCCAGAAAAATACTACGATTGTGTAGCAAACTTTTTTTTTCTAAATGAATCTAGTAGCAGAATTATCCTGGGGTGAGAGAGATGGGGACACAGTGACAGTCACCACTTGTGCTTTGTGCTGGCTGCCCACAGCCTCTTAGTGACTCTCCAGAGCAGGGAATGGAAGGAGGACCGGAAAGAGATGTCATGAGTCTTGAGTTTCAGCCAGCTCTTAATCCTCAATTAGGCATATGGCTTAAAGTTGTTTATTTCCAAGTCTTTATGGAGTGCCAGTGTCTTTTCTGGCTCTGAAATGTTATGCTTCTGTGAGTATGGGAATATATATCCTGGCTACAGACAGTCATCTAGTCTTTCTATCAACATTTGTTAGTTCAGAAGACAGGGAGTGTTCTAAGGACTATCTGAGGTGAGTAGAAAAAAGAAAGCTGTCACGTGTGGCATTATGGCCTAAGATTTACTACAGAGTTTATACATCACAACAACTTGGTAAGGTTAAAAAAAAAGCATTAGTGATTTTATAGATGAGTAAAAGTGGCCCAGGGAGGTTAAATAATTAGGAAAAAGTTGAGAAGCATTTATACTCAGGTATGTCTGACTCCAAAAGTAATGCTTTTCCCACTAACCATGTTTCTTTGTTTCTGAGCTTGTTTTACATGATAATTTTAAACTTCTAAGGGCAGATGTCTGTCTTACATGGGTACTGGGATGTACTGGATAATTATTTGTTTAAGAAATGGATGAGAGAGAGAGAGAGAGAGAGAGAGAGAGAGAGAGAGAGAGAGAGAGGAGGGGAGGGAGGAAAGGAGGAAAAAAGAAAAAAACAAAGGCAGGATAACAAGTTTTTCAGGACAATAGTAATGCAAATGCTTCTTCAGCAGAAATGGATAGATAAATTGAGGTTGAATGAGTCTTACCGTACAGCAGTTTCCACATAGGTTTGATGTCAGATTCTTCCACTTTTCTCATGGGGTCTATGGTGGGAGGTCAAGGGGGAGACTGGTGATTGTATTTAATTATGTTCAAAGAAAGTTACAGAATACTCAGCAGATGTTAGGCTTGCAGCTGGGATCCCATAACAAATGCTGCTCTGCTATCTCGCCTTCCACATTATTGCACCAAAGTAGGTCCCAGAAATGCCCAGCAGACACATTGGCTGGGGCTGAGTGAAAGGAGATAACAAATCTTTGGGAAACATGTTGCCTATTATTCTTCCTAATGAGAGCTGCCAGGGTGTACATTGAGCAGGCCTTGGGCTGATACTGGGACACAAAGGATCTTAATGCATCCCACACAAAGATGTCATTTGCAATCTGGAGCAACAAAAGAGATGGAAGCCTTGGAAGGTAGGCCTCGTTTCTTGATACTGTATGTCCCAGGGAAGACAAATAACCATCACAGAATTTGCTTTTCCAAGCCCCATAGGCATTCAAAAGCTGCCTATTGACTGCAATTAGGATACCCCAGCTTTTAAAAGCCAACTGTCTCAGCAGGCAGTGGGAGGGTTGGACATGTTTGAACATGTTTCAGACTCACCATAGAGGCAGACTCTCTGAAGGAAAAGACCAGGAAGAAAACCCTCATGACTTAAAATGCACAGCCACCTCAAGGAATCGCCACTGATTCCCCCCAGGTAGAATGGACTAGTTTTACACCTTGCAGGGGAATACAAAAAGATCCTTTTTCTAGTTCTATCAAACTAGGTCCACCTAAGAGGTCATTTACCTTAGGAGCCATTAGCATGGCTCCGCTACCAGCTAATAGTTCCTCTGTCTCTCCAACTGAAGGCTTTCTCTGATGAAGGTCATCTTAGCATGGTCAGGCCAGGAAGTACTGTGGCGTTCACACCCTAAGATTTATCCTCAATGGATGAAGAGTAGAGTGTGTGAACACATGCCCCAGATGCCCCACACTTGGGAGGGAGCACTATGGTATATTCCACCTCCCTCAGTGAATCCCAAGCTGAATTGAGCTTTTGCTGTCACAGTATGGAGTATGTTATCTGAGGGCTGTCGGAGACTACCCAGCCACGTAATAGAAAAAATACAGGCATTTATGGCTGAATTTTTTTCTGGACAGCTTTCATATATAACCCATTTGTTTTTCTTTTTTTTTTTTTCTTGATTTGCCTTTATTTGTTTCTCTGATATGTGGGTTTTTTTAATTTTTAAATTTATTGGGGTGATATTGGTTAGCAAAGATTACATAGGTTCCAGGTGTACAATTCTGCAGCTCATCGTCTGTGTGTTGCATTATGTGCTCACCGCCCAGAGTCAGTTCTCTTTCCATCACCGTGTATTTGAGTCCCCCTCTCTCTTCCCCCACTCCCTCCCACTGCTTGGCCTCAGGTAACCATTAAACTATTGTCCGTGTCCATGAGTTTTTGTTTCTTTGTTGCTTTCAGCCTTATGTTCCACATCTGAGTGAAAACATATGTTTCTTGGTTTTCTCTGTCTGGCTTATTTCGCTTAGCATGATGGTCTCAAGGTCCATCCTCCATGTTGTTGTAAATGGCCGCATTTAATTGTTTCTTATGGCTGAATAACATTCCATTGTGTAAATGTACCACAACTTCTTTATCTAGTCAGCTATCAAAGGGCACTTTCATGACTTGGCCATTGTACATAGTGCTGCCATGAACATTGGGGTACATATATCTTTGTGGACTAAGTATTTCAAATTTTGGGGGTAGATACCCAGAAGGGGGATTACCACCTCAAATGACAACTGTATTCTTAATTTTTTGAGGAACCTCCATGCTATTCTCCATAGCGGTAATGCACTCATTTTGCCATCCACTAATGGCTTTCCGTTTTTACCCTATCTCTCCTTTCTATTCCCTTGTCTTCATTTCTGAAATTATATCCCAAATAAACTGCAGGCACCAAAATCCTTGTCTTAGGCTCTGTTTTTGAGAGAAATCAAATTCAGGGAGTTGGCCAGGAAGCCTCAATTTCCTTCAATGCTCTCATTTATAAATACTGAAGAGCTACCCACTGCCTGTGGAATTAGAAAAATCTCAGTGACATCACAATTCTTGTTAGCATGATCCTAGCCTAACTTTTAGATGCATGTATAACCTTTCTTTCTCCACAACACACAGTTCCAAAATAGTCTTTATAATTTCATTATTTTAAGTCTTAAGATATAGACTTCCTTTAATCTGAATCCCTCATTTAGCAGATGTATAGTTTTCTCCTTTACCTTTTTTAAGTGATTTTTTACACAATGAAGCTTTTTTTCACTTCCAAAAATAGAGCAGGGTTCTTCCTTTCTAAGGCACCATAACCTTTATGGGTACCTCTATTAAAAGCATTTCTAGTGTCACCACTAAATTCTGAGCAACATCAGAGTTGACACGGTCTTTTTCACTTTTGTACTCTCGATGTTTATCACAGAGCTTGATACTTACTAGATGCTCAATCAAAATGTGTTGTTCAAATGAATTAAATGAATAAAGGAATGAAATATCAGCACTTCATTTTCCAAGACAGACGTTTAATGATTCTGCTCATTTTCTCTCCCATTCTAGATAAGGGGAAATAATAGAATGGTCCATTTCAGGATATCTGAGAGGTCAATAATTTTCCTCAAGGATAGGTAAAATATAAAATATTATAATTTATCAGACTGGATGCTTTGTTGAAAGTTTTGGTCTGTGCCTTCCTTTTTTAACATAAATGTGAAAGTAGAACACGGTCCATACTAGTCACTACCACAGGGAGGGGTGTTGACTGAGGTAGTGAGCTAGTTAAATAGCGGGAGAGGTGGAACCACAGGATCTAAATTCAACTCCTAGTTTTCCTAGGGGCTTTAGTCAAGTCATATAGAATTTCTGCTTCTATATCTATAAAATGCAGACAATATTTAATTTGCACTGTATTTTGGGTATTTTAATAAAATATTATATGCAAATGCACTTCATAAAATGGCATGTCTTTCTATATACATATATTTACTTATTTCTATTTCTCATAATTTTAATGATAAATGCTATATATAAAATAGGCCTTCAGGAGCCAAAATGAACATGACCAAAATGCAATCTAGAGATATAGGATCTGATGGTGAGCCAGAAATTTGGGTTGAATTTTGCTTTTGAACCAAATGCCCGAAATTGAGAACCTATCCTAATTTTGAAGACTTTTGAAGAAGTAAGCACCTCCATTGCTCATCTAGCCTCCCAATTTGAATTAGGACATTTAGGCACTAAACAACTAACTATATAAAGCAATATAAGCCTATGTATTTTTTTAATATGCAAGAATAAACTGCTGTGACCAAGAGAGTGCAAATAGAGTTTCCTTGTTCTAACAAAAGTTGATTCCAGGACTGACACTTGATATCTTTCTCACTCTCATGGAATAATTCAAGTGGTTTCCCAGGGTGTTGCAAAATTTAATGCTTCTGGTTGTGATTATTTCCAGGAAAAGGAATTGTTCCTACGAGAGAATGTGCCAGCACTGCTCTATGGCATGTGGCATTATGCAATTCCACACGCTGACCAGAATGAGACGTTTGTCCACATCCACGTATTCAGCAGTTAGAATTTATGGGATCCTGTGTGTCATATGTCTGCCCCAAAGTCAGTGATGCACTGGGATGGGGCAAATATAAAAGTTCTGGGAGAGATGCGAGCAGGAAGTGGAGCAGCCACACATACCAGCAGTAAGTCTGGTCTAGGAACACAGCCCCTAATGCCAAGAGTTAAGGGCAGACTGGTATTCAGGAAGCATTTCTGATAAGGAAGGGGTTGGAATTCAGAGCAGGTACAGTCAAGCATCTAGGTCCCTGGTAGGTATCAGGGAAAATCTGCAAAGGGTAAAAATGTCTCAGGCATATAAGTAAGGAGCCAGGGCCAGAATTTCAGTTGCTGACAACTGTCTTGAAAAGAAAATATCCAGGTCGCAGTTTTAGAGGCATAGGACCCTAAATAAAAAGCAAATACTAGGGGCAAAATAGAGATCTGGTTACCAAATATGAGGCATAAATGTGAAACACATCTCAGAAATAGGGTAGAACTGGGTAGCAATCAGAGCTTGAGGCTGAGCCCCAGCACACTAGTCCCTTCTATCTTAAGTTAGGAAAGTCACTGTGGACTAGACCAGGTCAACCCTGTAAATTAGGTTGAATTGTTCTGGTTTGGGAAAGCAATTGGTGTTAAGCAAGGACAAGAAGCCAAGCAGACACTTACACTATGGACACTGAAGTATGAAAATGACAGCCGCCCATCCATCATGAGAGATACAGCACTTTCTGTGTCTCACTGATTGATCCTTCAAAATCACTTTCTATGAGAAATCAGACCTCCAGCTCCCTTTAGGAAACACTTTTTTTTCCTTTAGAGTTTTAAGATTCGATCTCTATCAGGGATCTTGTCTTGAAAGTTAAAGTAATGACTTATTCAAGTTTCATGGTGGAAATGTACTTTCCCAAATCCAATTACATTCCAGCTGGCAGATAGCACTGGCCGTCTCAATACCCAAACATCTGGAAGAAGGCTTGAATTGGCCATCTCCCTGCCTCTTATGTCTGCAACCTTTCTTAGATAGTAGGATAGAAACATGTTTCTGGCTGAAGAAGATAAATATATTTTTTTAACCATCAAATCTCTGAAATAATATAAAGCATACCAACTATAAGTAAGTTATGGAAGGCACAAAAAACATTAGAGTTATAAATTATTTAATAATTGTATATCGATGACAATGCTAAGACCAATGAAATGATGATGACTATGTTGTTAATAAACTCTATATTTTGACCCTACAAAACTCAAACTGATAAGCATTTATTTGTGGGGTTGGTTGGTCAGTTAATTGGGTGGTTCATTTGTCCAAAGACTGATGTCAGTGGAGCTGTCCCTGGGACACTATAGAGACCAAGGACTGAAAAGTAGAAATAAAATTAACGTGTTCACGTTTCATCTTGAACTTCATTCTTTCTTAGGTTTTGCAGGAAACACTGCCACAAGAAAACCCTTTGTTTGAATCTCTATGAAACTGTTTACTAACTTTGCGAACGCAAACATGCTTCTTAATACTTCCTGATCCTTGGTTTCTTCATCAGTAAAATGAAGATAGTAATAACTATTGCTAGATGTGCTGTGATGATTACAAAGACATGCCAAACAGCAGGCACTCATTACATGGCAGTTCCTATTTTTTTTATTATTGTTATTATTAAGCTCTGAGACAGAGATGAGACTGGCACTGTACCCCAAGAACATTGAGAGTTGTTGCCTGAGAAGACACGGGATTACAATGGCCAATATGTAATAATTAGTGAAAGGAGTCAGGAGATGGCTGACATCAGTGAGGGTAAAATACGTTCCTTTGGATACATCTGGAATTCAGCTGTGGAAAAAGTTCATTCCCGTTCTCCCTTTTCAGGATACCCACACAAATATCCGGCATGGATTTGCCCACTGTCCTCTCCCAGATTTCATAGGGCAGCAAATATTTGCTAGGGGCTTCCTGCTGACGTTTCCAAATGTGTTTGCCTAGTTCCTGTTGGGAAAATAGATTTGATAATATGCCCCACTGTCTAAAATTCTTTCTTTTCATTCCATCCAGCTGCTCCAACAGTCAGTGTTTGAAAGACTAGAGGCAGTTTATGAAAAGCAGTTTATTTCCTCTTAGATTCTTTGCCTGCAATTAAATTTAATGATCTAGTATGATAATTTTATGAGAAATCATAGTTGTTCATAATGTAAATTTTATTTCTCAACTTCTAAGGAATTCTTTTTATCTGTTAAAAAATAGGGCTTACTTACATCAAAATCTTTTATTACACTTTTTTTCCCTTTCCACATCAATTTTTAAATGAATAACATATTCTTTCTTTGTTACCAACTTTCTTAAATTCTAAATACCTTGACTCATTCAACAAATGTTTTATTGGGTTATGAATATACCTCAGGCACTGTGGGATTTTCTTTTCTGGGAAACAGTAACGAGCAAGACAAATATCTTAATACTGTCCTCATGGAGTTTAGAATCTACCGAAGGAAATAGAAATGAGACAATAAATCACCCTAATAAGGTGAGGGGAAAAGTGCTGTTTATCAAAATCAGGAAGTCAGGGGAAGGGGGTGTTTCTCTGATGGAGAGACTGCATTTCTTTACAGAAGTGCCTTGATGACCTTTCTTAGCATCAAAAATCACGCCCTGAGAGTGATTTCATGGACTTACGTAATGGTTCTCAACCCTGGCTGTAGATTAGGTAAATTTAAAACAACAACATCAACAAAAATAACAATGTTTGAGCTTCACTTCCAGAACGTCTGATTTTGTTGCTTGGATGTGACCCAGACGTAGGGATTTTAGTCATGCTCACTGAGCATTTCTAATAGGGGAGTCCCAGCATATACTTAATTTGGTGTGCTATTATACAGTGTGAAAAGAACTGCATCCCCTACCACCACCAGTACCACTGCCCCCAACTTTTCAGGAAATTTGGAACATACCAGTATGAATTTTTATTGTCCTCTCAGGAATTGAGTGTTTTACATACTGTGATGAGTAGTGATTAAGAAATAGTGTCATGTTAATCATTCTGCCCTCCTCTACTGGTATGGACAAATAGAATTTAGCACCCCTGTCATCTCAGTTGTTCTCATTAACTTTTGTATTAAATCATTTATTCAAATGTTAATTGAACTTATCTTTGTGAGACATTGTCCTGAGTATTTATTCCCCTGTAAACCACTTGCATACTGAAGTGTGAACTATAAAGGTATAAAAATGACCAAATTACAACAAGTGCCATAAGAAAGTTAAAACACTAAATCTCGAAGTGTGGTAAAAAAGCAGTGATAAAATTCTGGTAGTGTATAGTACTTAACCATAATGTTTCCCTTTCAAAAATTGACTTCTGCAAAAGTTAATTTTATTATTAGTACCTGGAAGCTCTAATTATGGGCCTCACTATGCACAAGAGATTGAAATAGATGACTCTTTGAGAGCTCAGCAGTGACTGGAGCAAAAGTAAGGCAAGTTAATTCAACATAAAGCAGTAACAATGCTCAAAATAAAGTAAGTAGACCAGAAGAGAAATGATGGGAAAAGGAGACAAAAACATGAGGTGGAAACAGTGTAGAAGTGGAGGGGAATCCTCAGCTTTTGTTTTGACTTTGAGATTTTCTCATTCTCATGATTAATTCAATAATATTGTAATAACTATGTACAGTGCCAGGTGGGTACTAGACTTACTGAGGCAATCACTTTGTAAGTTATATAAATGTCTAATTACCATGTGGTACACCTGAAACTAATATACTATTGTGCATCAACTATAACTGAAAAATACATTTAAAAAAGTAATCTAGTAAGAAAGATGAAATGCTGTCACTTGTGACAAAATAGATGGACCTTGAGATTATCATGCTGAATGAAATAAGCCAGACAGAAAAAAACCAAGAACCATATGACTTCACTGATGTGTAGAATATAAAACTGAAAGCAACAAAGAAACAAAAACTCACGGACACAGTCCACCGTTTGGTGGTGACCTGAGGGCAAGCGGGGAGGGGCTGAGAGAGGAGGGAGGGAGAGTCAAATACTGTTGAACTGACTCTGGGTGGTGAACACACAATGCAACACAGACGATGCGCTGTAGAATTGTACACCTGGAACCTTGGTAATTTTCGCTAACCTTTGTCTCCCCAGTAAATTTAACAATAAAAAAGATAATTTCCCAAAATTACTTAACAATTTAAATAAAATTTATTATTTGTTTAATAAAAAAAAAAAGAAAGAAAAAGAAAGGAAAACCACCCCCAACCTGGAAATGCAGATGGCTCACCATTGAGACCTTAATGAAAACTGTGCATAAGCCTATCTGCTCCCATTGCCCAGACAGTCACATGTGAGATGCGCCATGTCACATGCGAATCATCAGACCCCTCACATCTGATTCCGTGTTCATGAAGCAACCTCTGATTAAGATTTGGCTTCCCAGGTACATCTGCCTACAGGGACTCAAGGGGCTGATTATAGAGATTTTGAGTAAATCCAGTTCTCATAAAACTGTAAAGTAGCTTCTGATTACAATTTGGCATCCTGTTTACCTTGTCTCCACGAAGAAAACTTATTGATTACATGAACTTGAGTATCTCTGATTGTGGACAAGGATTTCTTATTGTCAACTCAAAAATTGCCTTTTTTTAAATATCAGTGTCATAATCTTGCTCATTTTAATCTATCTCAACAGGTGGATCCATTTGTGTCATGACAAAATTAGACATACAAGGGCTGTTCGGAAAGTATCCAGCCATGTTACCATTCTCATTATATTGACAAGAGCGGGATTTCCAGGCAGCCTTCATACGGGGCTGTGGTACTGGGGTTCTGAGATGTGGTACATTCAATAGAGTACATAGCTCTTCCTTGTAGAAATGATAAGCCAGGATGTTCCTGTTGTGACAAGACAATGATGTTACTTCTGAGGATTTCTTTTATTTGAAACTTCTGTTCTACCTTGTTTAAGAACGTTTTAGCCATCCCCTAAGTACCAGGGAAGCGTTTGTTTTGTTAGAGCACAGATAATGTCTTGTAATAAATGCACCCCTAATTACAGTGACTTAAATAATCAAAATTTCTTTCCTCAGAGGTAATAGCCCCAAATTAGGTGATTGGTCAAATGTGAGTCAATTTTTTTCACTCTATAAAATTGTCCAAGGCTTCAGGCTTGTGCAGTGGGCATCCTCAGAACATGACTTGGATTTCTAGGTTCGAGTAGGCTGGTTCCATTGTTGCTATCCTGCATTTCCCAGGTGGGAAGGAGGCAAAGAGGAAATTTAGGATAGGCAATCAAATAGCTTTGTAACATTAAGCTAAATTTATCTCTCTAAGACTCAGTCCTTATTTTAGAATAATGAAAAGAAATTTTATATACCTACATCATAATATTTTTGTGAAGATTAAATAACTTCATACATGTATATACTCTAGCAAGAGTACCTGACGTAGAGTCTTAGTACAGTAAGCAATACATGACTTATTATTAACTTCAATTTATTGTTCTGAAATGGGGTTAATAAGAACAGAGATTTGAATCAGAAAATGAATATGTGTCACTGAATAAACTTAAAAAGATACAATAGTTGTTACTGTTACTTTATATTTTAAAAAGCAGTATTATCATATCCTTGGTCATATATGATATAGGTTCATATGGGAGGCTAAAATGACTACTTTGTATGCACATATTCCCCATACTTTTAGTTTTAGTATCTTTAATGTTAGGATTTCAACACAAGTGATGCTTTTTTCTTTTATTGAATTTGGCCTCTTCCTTAGAAGTTAATGTCTGCTTCGTAATGTGTTGCTTTCCTTCCTCTTCTCCCTCCCTATCTCTTCCTCTCTCTCTTCTTGTTTTCTTTCTCTCCTTCTCTCTCTCTTATGCCTCTCTCTCTCTCCTTCTCCACTCACACAGACACACAGACACAGAGTTGCTCTGTGATATGGACAGAATAGTTCCCTCAGTACTCTTCCAGCAATATTTATGATTAGAAATAAACTGGAAACTGACATAATTCTAAAAAACACCAGAATGACAAAATGACAGAGGTAGTCAGAAAAATTGCTCTGGAAATTCTAGAATTCTTGGAATATTTCAAAATGGCTTTTGATTGTGTTTTGCTTGTTATATATCATTAATGCAGTAAACATTAATTGAGCATGTACAGTGAGCCAGTATTTGTGATCAGCCCTGGGAATTCAATGGCGAGAAACATCTGGCAGCACTCTGGCTCTGTTGGAACATATGGTCTACTGGGGATACAGTCATTAATGAGAGGATAATGTATGCAAAGGTGAAATTACAATCAGTTGGCATCAAGTTTCAGTCAAGCAAAATGAATAAGCTCTAGAGATCTGCTGTGTTGCAACATTGTATTTATAGTAAACAAGAATATATGGTACACGTAAATACTTGCTAAGAGAGTTGATCTCATGTTAGGTGTTCTTTCCACAGCAGAAAAAAATAAAATAAAGTGAAACCTTAAACTAAACAAGTTCTATGTGCATTCTATTCTATAAAGCCTTGTGGGGATTAGGCACAGACAGGAGGACAACTTCTCTTAGGAAGAACAATTGAGCAGTAATTGTAAATAAGAACAGTTTTTTGTTTACTTATTTATTTAAAAAATGCAGGGGAGGAGTGGGGAAGAGTGTTCCAGATGTCAGCTTTGTGGTCAACTAACAAGTTGCAATGGTCTTCCAAATCCCTGTCTATGATTATTTTTACATAAGTACACATCATACTACATATTCTGTCTTGGAGCTTGGACACCAGATAGTACCTGTAAGTATGGGGCCTTTGTTTTTCTTCACCTGTACATTGTGGAGTTACACAACATGCTTCCTCAAGCATCTTTCCAATTTAAGGTTAGAATCTCATGACTTTGTTAAGTTTTCACAGATCATGCAAAAAATGTCATACTGGAAGAAAAACGTGTTTAGACACATTTGTTACTTAGTATCAAATGGAAGCTTAAGAACATTGTTCTATCATTATCAATATCTGATCCTCAAACTAAAACACGTTCCCCAAATGTCTACTGTTTAGTGTCGTGTTCTTACATCCTAAACTCTCATCCAACTGTAACAATGCCTAGTGATAGAACTAATAAATGCTTATTAATAGAACTAGTAATTAAAGGATAACATTTAAATGAATGCTAATTAATGGAACTAATAATGATATGATAACAATAAAAGTAAGATAATTTTAACATAGGAAAATATGAGAAATAAAATATATTTATAATAAACATAAAATTAATAACCTAATTAAAATTAAATATATGTTAAGAGAACATAAGACCCATGAAAATAATTTCCAAGTCTTCAGCATAGTTAAGAAAAAAATAAATTATCTTGGGTTAGGTAATGTAAACAACATTTTGCAGAAGTCTAAATTTTCATAGACTATTATATTTGATCTCTATAAATTCAATAAAGTATGCATTATTATTACTTATTTTAAAGACATGAAAATTTTCATTTTAATAAATGACTGTCTACTGCAAAGCAATGCTGGAATTCAGGGATTTAAACCCTAGAATCCTTGAATTGTATGATTAAAGTATCTTCTTTCCACCAAATTCCTGTTTTGCAACCTTACCTACATTCTGAAAGTGCTGACTCCTTTTTTCTTCTTCTCTCTTCTCTACTAGATTTTTCATTTTCCTTTCATATCAAAAATGGTTTGTAGAAAAGGAACAAATACTATGAAATCTCTGTGTTATAACCAGAAGAACAATTAAGATCTGTCTTTATTAGAATTAGCACCTTGACCTAAAAATGGAAGTTCCAATCCAATCTTCATAACTACCATTTCCCAAGACCTGAAGGCTATCTGCAGAACACGAGTGCATGTTGGTGCACTTAAAGTCATACTCCTTGGTCAATGGCCCAATCTACTCACATGTGTAAAAACTCACAAGACTCACCAGGAAAGTCCCCGAGCCATCTCTCTCAAGTTTATTCTTTGTAGCCAGAACTCTGCACATCAAATTTGGAATAAGATATGAAAAGAAGTCCCCAAGGGTGATATCATGCCTTCTGTGGATAAGATTTGACTAAGGATTTACTAAACACTTGATAGAATCATCCCCAATCTTTGACATTCATATAGCCCTTTCTATACCCTGAGATGATAGATAGATAGATAGATAGATAGATAGATGATAGATAAGTTAGCAGATAAATTAATTTAATTTATTGAGTGGTGTTGGTTGGAATTGCTTAGCCAGGATCATTACCTTTAGTAGCAGGCAGCACCATTACCACCACCATTAACATTGTCAACACTCCATAAATTTGCAGATCACTGGTTATTTGTAAAGCACCTTCATATGGGTTATCTTATTTTCTTTTTTCCCCCTTGTCAATAATTACATGGGTTAGTCAGAACAGTATTTTCATTTTATAGGGGAGAAAATTTAGTAATGGCAGGTGAGATGGATTGTGTAAGGTCACACAGATGAACAAAATAGGTAGAGCATAGCATAGCTAGCTAGCATCGCCTAGCAAACTAAGTCTTCTAATGCATGTCTTGTAACTCCAAATCTCATGCCACATGACATGTTTTAAAAATTATCTTCTATAGACTCTTGATTGTCTTAATTTAACTACTCTTTTAGAGATTACTACAGTTCTTACAGTGTCATTCATAACTTTCTATTATTTTAACTAATAGGGTGCTTTAAATGTTATTAACTATATTCACAACTATATTTTGTTGTTCGCAGTCATTTTCTGATCTACAACTATTCCCTTCTATATTGTCTTCAATTATTTTTGCAAATTCTTTCCTTGTTCTAAGACCCAGATGTGGATTCCCCCACCCCCCAACAAGTAATTCTTAACACCTGAGGATTCAACTCAATGCTGACACTATCTATCCAGAGGAATTTTTACCCAAGGGAATACATTACCTGAAAGTGTGGTGATTTAAAAACAATGAACAGTATATTTTTTCTTGCTCGTTGGTAGAGTGTCTCAGTGTTTAATTCCTGCCGTGGAAGGACGAAATACAACATAACTCTCCCTCCCTCTCTTTGGCACAAGCAGTTGCTGACTACCTTTTCAGGATAATAGTAATAATTCACAAAACACGGATCTCTTGGAAGCCCTGAGTGTGAGGATCACTTGGCTCATGAAACACACAAGAGAGTGTGTTGGTACTATTATCACATGCGGTCACAATAACTACAGAAAGTGAAAAAATATATTTATTAATGCAAAATAAATTTCTGTGCTAAAATGTTGCATGGTTTCCATAAACAATTGTATTATCTGAAAAACAACAGAACTGCATGCCTCTGATTTATTAATATGTAAAAGTTTGGCTGGGTGCTTCTCTTATTTTGAAGAATTTTCAGTCTTTCCCTCATATTTAATTATTTTGAAAATTGAAGAATACCAAAGAATGATTATTTTGTCCCAGTGAGAAAATCTCATTATTATATAGCATCTATTAGCTCCTCTTTTTTTGATAAAAATGGATTTATCATTCTTTCCAATCTACCTTTTAATGAGCCAGAATAACTAGAATCAACCTAGCAAAATGACAACCAAAATTGCTTTTCTTAAATAACGTGTATTTAAAGGGTAAATACTAAAATAAGCAAGAGATACATAAGATAATTTCAGAGTTTTAGACTATGAAGAAAATAAAATAATGCAGTGTGATAGAGAGTGGCCTTGGATGTATTCATTTTCTATTTCTGCATAACCAGTTGTCAGGAATGTGCCAATTGAAAGCAGTACGGTTTATCCATTCACAATTTTCAGAGGTCAGGAGTCTGGGCATGAGCTAACTGGGCTCAAGGTCTCGTCAGGCTGAAATAAGGATGTCAACAGGAGTTAACGGTCTCATATGGTGCTCAAGGTCCTCTTCAAATTGCATTCATGTTGATGGCAGAATTTAGTCCCTTGCAATTGTACAACTAAAGTCCTTGCTTCCTTGTTAGCTATTGGCCAAAGGTATCTCAGCATTTTGATGCCTCCCTCAGGGACCTATCGTGTGACCCCCTCCACAGACTCTCTCAACAGAGGATCATTTGCTTCTTCCACATAAACAGAAGATTATCTCTGTTTTCAAAGAGCTTAGCTGATTAGATCAGGGCCACCCAAGGTAATCACGTTTTAATTAATTTAAGGTCAACTTATTAGGGACCTTAATAATAGCTGCATACTCCCTTGTGACAAATAGTATATAAAGATAATAAATAGCATAATTATAACAGTGAAATCCAAATACATTCACATGTCTCATCCATATTCAAAGAGACCAGATTATTCAAGGATATGGGTGATTGTGAGGCATCTTAGAATTCTGTCGACCACAGCATTAACTAGTATAGTCAAGAAAGACTTCTAGGGAAGTAACATTTGAGATGAATTTGAATGTTGAGAAGCAGTCAGCCATACAGTAATCGTGGAAAGAAATAATGAAAGCTTTGCTGTGGGAGATAACTTTGTAATTACAAGAAGCAGAAGGTTCAAGGGCCAAAGGAAGGAGGATAAGATATGAGGTTGGATAGGCAGCAGCTGGATCATGGAAGGTCCTATAGGTCATGCAGATTTCAAATTTGAAGATAAATAATAGGGCTACATTACACAAGTCATATGAAATTTGAATTCAGATTTCAATAGGAAGAATTAGGATGATTTAAGCAATGCAGTACCACGATCCATTTCTTTGTAAAATTTCAGGTTGCTTTTCATAATTACTTATTTTGAGTATTAAATATTTTCCCCTTTCTATAAATATTCTGGAGCTTACTGCTGACATGTGGTTAGGTTATCTGAAAACAATTTTTTGTTTGTTGGTCAGTTTTTTTTTTTAATTTTTTAAATTTATTTTTATTGTTAGACTTTATTGGGGTGACATCTGTTAGCAAGGATTACATAGGTTTCAGGCATACAATTCTATAGTTTGTTTGTTTGTTTTTTGAGTCTTCCTTTTAAGGCTTGCTTGATTGGCTGTAATAGAGCAGTCTTCAATATACTCGTAGGGTTTATTTTCTCTACTACTGAGGCATAACCATGATGAGTATACCTCCCAATTCCCAGAGTATTATAAGGTTTCCCCCTCTGCCAGGTGGGAATAGGCACTATTAGCGGTACTGTGTGAGTTCAGGGTATGGTCCCCCCGATTCTGTCAGTGATTTTTTCCCTCAGCCTTGGGTACTTCTCTGACATGCATGTGCTAATCAGTAGGCAGCTGATTACTCAAAGGGGACCCCTGACAGATCTCTGATGTGCTTTGTCAGGCGCTCTCCTCTCTGGTCCTCTGCCCTATGAACTCTTGCTATCTCACCTTTCCTGGACTTCCTGCTTTATCTCCTCAACTCACAGAGACATTGAGGTTCTGCCTGGGCTCCCCTTTTATTGCACTACAGCCTGGAAACTCTTTCCAGACAATAACCTGAGGCAATCAATAAGATTCATTTCATTTGTCTCCCATGTTTCACATATTATACTCTTTCATGACGGTATGCCCCGTATATTGAGAATTGTAGTTTCACATATTTTAACCAGTTTTCTATTTTTTTTTTCTGTTCATATACATACATCTTGCTACCTGTGTTGATCATGTCCATCAGCTCTCTCTAATCAAACTTTTAAATAATGTGTAATTACTGCTTCTAATATAGCTGATTTAAAGCAGTTCTAAAGTTAAATGAATTCGATAATTACATATTAAAATCATATGTGTGGGTATTTCAATATTCTGCTTTCATTTTTAGCCTGAAACAGAATCCTTACAGTATAGTATTTTTATATTCCCTTGCTATTAAAGTACCATAACTTTTATAAATATCCTGGTCTGTGCTCTGTCTTCGATAGCATGGGAATATGATACAGAGAATGTGGATTACACATGGGATGTAAAAATACCATGGAGCACCCCAGGTGGCCTCCTGGATGAAACACAAGATTCAAGGTCAAGAAATTTCAATGAAACATCTCTTGATAGTTGATTCTTCTTCTCTTGTATTTTTCTCTTCTTTCCTTCCTTCTTTTCTTCTTTTCTTCTTTCTCAACTACATATGCCTTCTATTCAGACTTCTTTAACCACCATCTTGGCTGTTTCTTTAATTTTATTCCCTAACAAATCCAGCAGTAAAGACACTGTGAGTTCACTGTCTGGTTTCACCATGAGAAAGCTTTCATTTCCTCCAGAACATTTGCATCTCCATCTTGCCTTCAAATAACCCTTATTGATTGGAATAAATGAGAAGGCAACTAGCATTTATAGCAGGCATTTAGGAGGATGCTAAATTAAATAAATATTAGTTTTGTTTCTTTTTCTAATGCCTTCTCATCTGCCACAACATTATGAGCTAGAAGAGAGAGGAAATCATTGCACTTAGCACTAATTTTCCTTTTGCTTCAAATCTTCCTCTTGTAAGAAGAGATATTTATGTTTTTGAACAACATATAGTTTCATTGACTATAATCATTAGTCCAACTAATAGACTTAAAAGACAAATGGGTTTATTGAGTGCACAAGCACTATATACGAGCATACTTTATCTCTTGTAGAACTTACAACTATCATTTTAGTTTCTATTGAATCAAGGAATATCACTCAAGTAAGTAAATGGCAATGCCAAAATTTAAAATGGAAATTTCAAGTGTCTCTGATTCCAAAAACTCTTAGTCATATGACCTTTGGCATGGTGCTTTGAACTTCAAATTTCTCAGCTGAAAAGGAAGGTAGATGGTGATCATTCATTTTGTTCTCAAGTATTTACAGTTGTTCTGTGCTGTACCCATGCTGTTGACGTAACAGTAAGCTAGACACAGAAATGTCATTCAGTCTAATGGGGAAACAAGTGTTTAAATAATTGTGCTGAAAAATGAATAACTAGAAACCGATTCCTAGTACTCTGACAAATAGAAACATAATTTTATGTTTTATTCCTGTGGACACAAAGAATGTTGAGGTTTGGGATGCTCAGGGAAGAGTTCCCTGAAAATTTTTGCTTTGAGGTCACAACTGAACAATAAGAGGAAGTCAACTGCACAGAAGGGGACAGAGGGGACAGGGTTCCCTTAGGAAGAGAAAATAGCAGGGACAGACGCCGGTGACAAGACAGACATGCTTCTTCCGCGGCCCTGAGCTACCCGTGGAGCTGCACGGGGCGTCGGGGAGAGCCCCTTGACAGTCTCCCTAACCCACGTGGTTGTTCTGTGGTTTCAAAGACAAAGCAAGGCCAGGCCAGCCGGCAGGGAGGGCTTTGTCAGTTAGAAAGCAGTGTTGGTGTGAAGGTTGGTGGGAGTTTTGCTGGGTTCTTATTTTCAAAGACTACAACATTCCCCCGAACTATTCTTAAAGTCTTAGCATGGAGTGGAAGCTTTTCAGGGCGTGACATTGGGTTTTACAGAGGAGCTTGTTGCAATGCTGACAGAGCTGGAGGGGCAGTTAGCTCAACTCCAGGATGAAAATGTCCCTGGAGCTCTCCATACACAGCTCCTGGCGGTTTCTTAGGAAGCCATCCTCGGCTCACAGAAAGCGTCGTAGCCTGATTAATTATAAATGTGTGCACCTTGGCTGGAGAGGGGAGAGCTTGAGAAGCCCAGGCTGCCTCACAAGCCAGAGAACAGAGGAGAATGTTCTGCATTGGACAGCAGAGGAAGACAGGAGGGAAAGCTGTAGGCTGATGAGTGGTGCATTCCCAGGTGGGAGTCTTGCATGCCTTTCTTTCAGGTTCCCTTTCTAGTGAGAATTGGACCACTCCTTCTCTTCATAGCAGGAGATGAACATGGGGTCCCACCTCCTCCCTGATCAAAATGGTTTTCTTTTAGGAATTGCAATCTCTGTTCAGTCAGGCATGTCTTCGAGGAGAATTTATGGAGTGCTTCCTCCGCGTGCCACTCTGCTGGTTTACAGACAAGGAGAACCCGTTTTTCATTTCAATCTAGTGGAACAGGCCTCTGTGAAAATAAATACCAATCACAATAAAGCAAGGATAGAGAAATATGCAAAGCTCTAGAAGAATCCAGGAGAGAAAATGATTAATTCTGCCACGAAGCATGCAATGTTTCAAAAGGGAGGAACCATTTGAGTTGGCTCTTGAAGGGTAAGTGGAGTGCAGTGGGCTAAGGAGATGTAAACGAGCTTTCTAGGAAAGAACAGGGGAGCCAGACGCACTGAGCTCTGATAACACCTCCTGCAAAGTAAGGCTGATAAACTAGGTGATGAAGACAGGTAAATGTGAGGTCCACCCTCTACAGAGGGTGCCAGAAAAATGGAAAAAACTGTATTAAAATTGTAATACTCAATATGCACTGATAACAAAAGATGAATACAAGTCATGTTTGACTTCTGCAATGACAAGAGGTGCTCACAGTGGTGACCATCAGTGTCCAGACACTTCTGCTTATGGCAAACTGCTGCCTGAGCAACACTGACCAAAGTGTCCCCTTGTATCACTGTGCATGCCGTTTCAATTCTTTCCCAAAGTACCGCCAGTGTAGCCAGTTTTCTATGGTACACCACGTCCTTTAAGGTCCCCCATAGGTAGAAGTCAAGGGGTGTTAAGTCAGGAGAACATGGGGGAAACTCAAACATTGTTCTTGAATTTCCAAATGGTCCTATGCTCCTCCAACGACAACTGTGCTTCCGCCACTTTCTTTGACTGTCCCACCTGTCGCATGGTGACACTAGCACTCGTTTGATTAATGCCGTCTTTGGAGCAAACATCATACTGCATAATGCTACTGTAATTCAATTCAGCTTTGAAAAGCAATACACAGGTAACATCTCTTAAAATGTGTCTACATTATTTTGGCACCTCTGGTATAAATGAAAGAGCAAATAATACCCCTGACTAGTTCATTGCCATTGACTCCAGTTTGTGCATTTTCTAGGTTGAATAAATGTCCAACAGCCAAGAAGCCATTGGTTGTTGCCACTAAAGGAGCCCATTCATCAACATGGGCAATCTTTTGTAACATTTAAGAAGGAATGGAAGAAAAGGAAAGAAGGAAAGCAAAAAAAAAAGGGGGGGGGGAAGGAAGGAAAGGAGGGAGGGAGGGACAGAGAGAGAGGGAAGAGAAAGCAGGAGGGAGAGAGATAGAGATAAGCTATAACCCGTAGTCTAAAGAAAAGAAGGAAGAGGAGAAAATAAAAAAGGAAATAAAAAGTAAGAAATCATTTGGGTCCACTGCCAACAAGAGTTAGGAAAGCTGATTTCTTAAGATAAACTGAAGTAAAACAAAATATGCTCCATATGTTGAAACTGTATACTGAGTTTGAGATAAACAAAAACATGTTTAGAGAATAGCAGCTATAATTAAAAAGAAATTAAAAGAAAGAAAGAAAGAAAAACCATCTGGGGATAGATATACATTTAAACACACACACACACACACACCCACACACACACACACTACAGCGGTTCCAGAAATTGAAGTTTTTCTTCATTTAAGTAAACTTGCTTGTTGCAACAGGGCATTGCAACAGTGTTTCCCAAAGCACCCCACGTTCCATGCTGGAGCTTATACAGGCTACTCGGCATTGCTCAAACACCAGAAGGCCTTTCCAAACCCTGTCCTTTGCTTCTGCTTTCTCCTCTGTTGTGAATGGACATCTTCCCTCTTCCCTCAGAATTTCTCCAATTTACCCCTAAGAACCCAATTCAAGTGTACGCACTCGCAGCAGTATTCCAGACCCTTGGCCTAGCTCAGAACGGCTCCCTCATCTGGGAGCTTTCTCCATGTGTATCCCTTCCCTGTGGCGGCCTTAACAAAGTAGCATGAGCTGGGCGACTGAAAACAGCAGTGGGTTGATTCACAGTTCTGGAGGCTGGAAATCTGCGATCAGGCAGTCCAAGTCAGGACTGGTGCCTCTGGGCCATCTGAGGGAAAACCTGTTGCAAGCCTTTCTCCTAGCGTCTAATGATGGCTGGCACTGCCTGGTGTTCCTTAAACTGTGGATGTGTCGCCCCACCCTCTGCCTCCATCTCCACATGGTGTTCCCCTGTGTCTGTGTCTTTCTATGGCCCTCTTCTTACAAGGATGCCAGCCATGCTGGATTAGGGCCCCACCCGACTCCAGGGGGACCTCATATTAACTTAAGTCACCTCTGCAAACACCCCATTTCCAAATAAGGTCACTTCCGAAAGTACTGGGGGTTAGGACTCCGACATATCTTTTGTGGGGCACAATTCAACATGTCTCTCATGTAGATATGATTTCACTGAAGGAGTCAATGCATCATGTCTGGGTCCCCCATCTCCAAAGAAGTTTATGAGAGACTCCATTTCAAGGAATACATATGCAGTGAGCATAGTAAATTCATAGTTAATGTTTTCTAAATTGAATTAAATATGGACAAATATAGACAGAGGACTTCTGATTAAAGCTAAAAAGAAGTTAGGAGGTAGTTAAATCTGCATTTGAGGGGAAGCGTGGGGCATGTGGTGGCCCTCGCGTCACTACACTCAGCGCGTGGGGACTTCTTCCCCTGCAGAGGGCAATGGGCTGGAATAACCTAATGGACGAGCCCCCGAGACTAGAAGACTCATGTCTGAATGTAGTTCCATGTAGATAGCTAGATAGATAGCATCGATGCTGTCACTTCTCTGTTTGCCTCAGGTGACCCTCAGAAAATGAGAATGAGACAAGAAGGAGTGTTCTAAAATGTAATGAGGTATACAAACTCTCTTTTCAAATGAAAATTGGCCCAAAGCCCCAATTCAAAGGGTACATCTACATGAAGCTGCCAGAGATGGGGTGAAGAAAGGTGAGCCTGGGCTGCCACCGGCTTGCATCCCCAAGGAGCTCCACAGGAAGAGCTACCGAAGTCTGGGAATGTCGATTTAGAAGGACTCAGCCAGCTAAACATGCGGGTTTGGTATGCAGCCATCGACAGGCATGGTCACAAAGGCAACGGTCCGAGGGGGACACCGAGAACAGAGGAGACTGCATGTCAGCTAATTCAGCTAATGGGTCATAGCGATATGGATTTGGTGTGCTGAAGTTAGGGACATCCAAAACAACTTACCATAAATCTCCCTGTGCAATTGTTTGCTCCAGCAGTCACGGATGGGTGATATTTCCCAGGGCACAATGTTGTTGTCACCTTCCGCTCCTTGGTGCATGCCCATCCTGACCTTCCACCCCTACCTTCCACCTCTATTCTTCTTTCCAAATGTAACTTAGTTCAACAGTCTCTAGGCAACCATCTCTGAACCTCAGGTCCAAGCACACTCACTCTCCTCCATGTGCCTCTGTGTGTCACGTGTACCTTAGATGAAATGATAAAGCTAAACTGTCACACTGACTTGTGAGCTATTTATTCAACTGCTGCTTATTTACAAATAATGGGTTCTTCTGGGACAGCCTTATTTGTAATGTCAGAACTCCCCAGTAATTATGTAATTATTCACTGTGCACATAATAGATATTGATAAGTGTTTGCTGAATGAATGAATTAATGTACAGAAGAGTCTATTTCAAATTGTTTTAGTGTTTTTGGGTAATCTTGGAAACATATCAAGATGCGTGTAGGCACAATTTGAATGTCAGTATTCTATTTCATTTGCATAAGAGAAATTAAATACTGCAGTCAAACCTCTGATTGCTTTATATTCCTGATTCAGCATAGTCGTAAAGAGGGTACACAGAAAATGGGCTTTTTTTCCCCCAAACCTCTTTTGGAAATTAGCCCAAGAGCCAAATGTTTTATTTTAATGGTATGTTTTTTCTCTCATACCACAACTAGTAAACATTTCAGATCACACATACATACAATGTTTGTTTGTATTTACTATAATTCCCTATGCAACTCCAGATGCTTGGACCATTTAGCCATCTAATACATGTTTGATGAATTAAGGAATAAATGAAGGAACACAAATAAAATAAGCTAAGATTCTGACATCCATTAGCAAGCTGTTACCAGTTTTCAGCTGCCTAATTTCAATGTAGACCATCCATTTGGAGAGACAGAATGGAAAAATGTGATGCAAATAACTGATCTGTTCAATGCTTTTGAATCAATATTTAAAACATCATCCCTTATAAGACATTTGGTATACCAACAGGTGGGATACTGAGTTTTGGCTACGGGACTGTCCCCACATTGCTATGTGACATTAACTTTTTGGCTAAGGAGATTGTGCTTGGTCTTACCTACATAAATATATTCTGCCTTTATGGAACATAGATCAGATTTTCTTTAGATCCAGTAAAGTCCAATACTATTCTGGCATCATCACCAATTATCACAATATTGATACATCTCGGTCAGCTTTTTAATTTGGTATCGTTGGTAGATAGGCATCATCTTGAAGTTTTTATTAAGAAATAAAATCCTGTCTCTTTGATTAATTTCCAGGGAAAGTTGTTGGAAAAACTCATCCTATGTGCCTCAAGCAATGCACTCCAGGTTCCATACTTCTCTCTCCATCTATATTCAGAAGGTTCAATTAAGTGGATACCTTCTTCTCAAAGAAGAGTTTCATTGAGCATTATTTGAAAGTGGAGCATGCCTCTTGAGGTAGAAGTGGTTAGGGATCTCACTTAGTACCTCAAGTCATTCATCAAATGTTTCTTCCAACTATGTAACAAATTCCCCGTGAGAATTCTGGCAAATTAAGCATTCCCCACCTTCTCACACTCCCTGCTCCCTTTATAAATCATTTCCTTGATCAATGTCAAGGTGACCTGCCATGTCTGATCATGCATTTATACAGCAGCTTAAAACGCACAAAGCTTTCATCTGTATTATCTTGATAAAGCCTCTCACGTCTTAGAAGGGCAGGGCAGGTTGATGTCTGCTTATTTTTCTGATAGGGAAATTGAGGCCTCCCCCACTAGGTGAGTGTTCTAGGAGCCCATCTGCATAAGGGTACCAGCTGGCGTTGCTGTGAGAGGCTGTGTTTGGCTTCAGTAAACTTTTTTTGGAGACTCCATGTGTTTGCCCGTTTCATGATGGGTGATTTACATGAACAACAAACGAGTGTGGCTTGACAATGCACCTGCCCACACCACGCTGAGTGTTCAGCAGGTTTTGACCAAAACATCGAGGCAGCCACAACAGCACAACTAGGGGCACTCACTAAAGAGGGCTTCCAGAACTGCTTCAGAAAGTGACAAGGTGATGGCATAAACGTGGTCAAAGTGAGAGGGAGTACTTTGAGGGGAATTAATGGCAATGTGTCTTTTTTAAAATTTAAACATTCATCGTATCTTTTGATTACACCTTGTACCTCAGGCTCCCAAAATTAGAGAAATCTGGAATTGAGACCCTCACTTACTCTTCAAACTCAGCATGAAGCATTTTCTTGAAGAATTAAAGACCCACATATCACAGTTGAGAAACAGAAAATGGATACTCTTATTCAAAAACAGGAGCAAATACTATCAACATACACAGTTACGGAAAGAGCTCACAGTTGAATTAAAATCTACGAGAAGCAGGACATATGAGGAATGCAGCCATGTTCATCAATTTCATGTTACTTCTTAGGATGTTTGAAATGAAAACAAAAACTGATACTTAGGGTCAAATCATGTACGTTATAGGTATTATTCAAATTCTCCTACTAGGTATTAATTTTTTCATGACATATAGAGGTATTTTAATCTACTTAAAAATATTTTCAAGGAAAGAAATGCATTTTTTGTAGTTTAAATCACTACTTGCAGCCCTACTATGTGCTGACCATTACTCTAAGCCTGAGGTGAGCCAGAACGTAATCCATCCTTGCACAAAGCCTGTTACTCAGTGGCTGTGAAAAAAATCAAGCTGCTCGGTGTCCAGCTTCCATTGAAAATCCTCTACCCTGTACCTGGCATGAAAACGGAGGAAATGCTGAGGATACCTTGGGGTATTGGCTTGATATTTAAGAAAACATTCCAAAGAAGTCTTTTAATCAATTACCAGACCACCTCAGTGAAAACGCACTACTTCAAGAGACCCTATTTATCACTTAATTGGAGTTTTAACCAGAACTTGTTTTTCCTTACGTCTTTTGTTTGCCAAATTCCTTTTGCATTACTTTGCCATGGGTGGTAGTGAATGCTCTCCCGAATGCTGTGCCCAGAGGGGGAGGGAAAATATACCATTTCTATACCTTTCCTTTATGTTTTATGTTTAACTTTTAATAGACCTTATTTTTAGAGCAGATTTAGGCTCACGGCATCACTGAGTGGAAAGTACGGTGTCTCCACGCACACCGAACCCCACACGCCCACAGCGCTGCTGGCCCCGTCAGCGTCCCACATGGAGTGGTGTATGTTTGACACTCTGAACACACACGTTAATGTCACACAGAATCCATAGCTTGCATTAGGGTACATTCTTGGTGTTGTGCATTTCATGTGTCTGGGCAAATGTATAATGATATACGAGGGCTGTCCGGAAAGTATCCAGCCATGTGACATTAAAAACTAGAGGCCTTTATGGCTGGATTTTTTCTAGATAGCCCGTGCATATCCATCATTATAGTATCACATAAAATAGTTTCACTGTCCAAAAAGTCCTCTATGCTCTCTCAAAAACTCCAGTCATCCCTCTGTTTCCCCAGAACTCATGGCAACCACTAATCTTTTTACTGTCTCCATACTTTTGCTTGTTCCAGAATGCCATATAGTTGGAATCATACAGCGTATGACCTGTTCAGATTGGCTTCTCTCATTTTGTAATATGCATTTAAGTTTCTTCCATGTCTTTTCATGGCTTGAGAGCTTATTTCTCTTAGTGCTGAATAATATTCCATTGTCTGGATATAACAGTTCATTTATTCACTCACCTACTGAAGAACCTCTTGATTGCATCCAGATTTTGGCAATTATGACTAAAGCTACAATGAACATTTGTGTGCCGGTTTCTGTGTGGACACAACTTTGCAACTCATTTGATTAAATACTCAAGGGCAATTTCTAGATAGTGTGATTTAAGAGTTGGTTGATATTTGAAAGAAACTGCCAAACTGTCTTCCAGAGTGGCTGAGCCACTTTGCATTCCCACCAGCAATGAATGAGAGTTCCTGTTTCTCCACATCCTCTCCAGCATTTGCTGTTGTCAGTTTTCTGGACTTTGGCTATTCTCACGGGTGTGTAGTATCTCATTATTGTTTTTATTTGCAATTTTCCGATGACATATGATATAAAGCATCTTTTCATGTGCTTATCTGTCACCTTTACATCTTCTTTAGTGAGGTGCCTCTTCAGATCTTTTGCCCTTTTTTAAAATCAGGTTGTTCATTTTCTTATTGTTGCGTTTAAAGGAATTTCAGCTTTTTAGGAAGCTAAATCATGTCTCCGTCTGGCAGGCTGGCAGCACAATCAAGCTAGGAGATCTCAGAGTAAAACAGGATATTCCTGTAGTTATAAGGAGACCGGGCTCATTCTGGTCAAAGTAAACTGGATAATGATTGGTTCTTGATATCTGTAAGCACACTGATAAAGACAATTAGGCATTTTGGGCATACAGAAGTAAAAATTATAACCTCGAAGGATGTAAAAAAACTCCAGATAAAGATTCTTTAAAACAAACAAACAGCAACAACAACATATAAAAACTCGTAGAAAAAGATGTCAGATTTGTGGTTACCAGAGATGAAGTGGGGGAGGTAAGGAGGACAAACTAGAGGAAGGTGGCCAAAAGGTACAAATTTTCAGTTATAAGATAAATAAGTCCTAGGGATGCAATCTACAGCCTGGTGACCATAGTTATGACACTGCTATATGATACAGATGAAAGTTGTTAAAGGAGTGAATCCTAAAAGTTCTCATCATGAGGAAATGTTTTCCTTTTTCTTTTTGTTGTATATATACGAGATGTTGGATGCTTCCAAAACTTACTCCAGTCATCATTTCACAATGTAACTCAAACCATTACACTGCATACTTCAGACTTATATAGAGATGTATGTCAATTATCTCTCAATAAAACTGGAAAACAAAGACTGTTTTTTGAGTTTTAGTATAATTTAGGACTGTTTTATTAACCACATGCTAAGTTCTTTGTGTATTACTCAGCAGCTCTTATTGTGTTCATATAAATAAATCATGCAAATAAAACACCAAATAAATTATATTGATTTGGAATATTGTTAAATTCATGAAGCCTGTCAAACCATTGCCTTAAGGACAAGAACTTGGCACAAGTAGAAGGAATATTTTGCCCCGCCCTCATGAGGGGTCAGAAGCAGCCTATATACTATGCCAGAGATAAAGAGAAGTGCACTCTGAGACAAACCAAAACCAAGTAAAACTAACAAAATAAACACACAGAAAACTATCGTTCTGTCAATCACTAATCCCCAAAATAAATACAACCTTGAGCCTTTACCTATAAATTTCTGTCTCCCTAATGAAAACATCTTTATCTTTGCAAATTTAAAAAATATGCAAAAATAATACCTGCTATTTTTTCTCCATGAGAAAAGAATTGACAATCCTTTTCATTTCCAAAGGCTCCTTTTTCCTTTACGTTGAATTTGTACTAAAAACATCTGTCAACTTCCATATTACAGTCATAAAACTAAAACCAATGTTCAAATGGTGGAAAAGGATTAAAATATTAGGGACAATTTAAAAAATGTCTGGCATAGAGCTCCAAGTTATTTATTCACTTGACACATGTGTTCTGTGCATCTTCTCAGTACCAGGAACTAGGGCTGAATCTGTGAACAAAAATAGAGTGACCAAAACATAAAAAGATAAATGTGAAGCATGGTGGCATTTGCAATCAAGATGGTTAGAGAGCATCTCTCAGATAAAGTGAGGGCCGAACAGAAATGTGAGTAAGATGCACAGTCAGAACAAGGGGGAGATTTCTCACGTGGCAAGTGTCCAAATCCCTGGGGAGTCTGCCGTGTTGGAAGAATGGCCAGTGTCACCAGACCAGCGTGAACACAGGTACGAGTAGCTTGAGGCCCCAGGAGCAGGCCAGGGCCAGATCACACAGGGCTTTGTAGATCACGGCCAAAATTTTAGATTTTCTTCAACTGTAATGGGAAACCATCGCCACTCACCATATATTTGCAATTTATTGAAGCAATAACATCTCCAAGGGGATAAAAAACTTATTAATACATATTTTCAATGATCCTGAAATACAGAAATTTTCAATCTTGGCACTATTGGTATTTTGACCCGAATAATTCTTTGTTTTGGGGGGAGAGAGAGGGCTGTCCTGTGCCTTGGAGGGTCTTGGGCAAATCTCTGACCCCTACTCACTCCATGCCAATAGCAACCCCCTCCGGCTGTGGTAAACAAAACTGTCCTTAGATAATGACAAATGTTCATTTGCTCCAGTTGAGAACCGCTGACCTAATCCAATTGATTTTGCAGATTTAGTAGCTGTGGGATTTAAACCACTTACTTAGGGTAAACAAAGCCAGTTCTAGCATTAGACGTAGAATAATAAAATAATGTGCGTATGCACACACATGTTTTCACACAAACATAAAACATTTCATCTGGTGTTTTCCACTGTCTTGTGGGTGTGTTACCTTTATTCCCATTTGTAGATAAATAACCCGACCACCAGAAAGATGAAGTGCTTTGAAGTCAACTTGTGACTCAAACTCAGGTCTCTAAATCTCTGTCTACTTCAGTAATAAATTGTCAACTTGGGATGTACTTGAGATGACAATGATTTGATGTCATCACAACCCAGAAGCTTCCTTGAACTTTTTAGCAAAATGTCACTCAACATGAGTTTAAGGAATAGGTAAGCAGGGACCCTTAATCTTCCAACCCCACATTAACTAGAAAGGGGAAATAAAGAATTTGAAAATTAACATAAATTCTCATTTCCATTTTTAAAATCTAAACATGGTATCAAATACCTTACTTTGTGAATAGGCCGTACCATGTTTTAACCAGAGGTTCTTTCAAAGGGGACCATCAGAAACCATATAGAAATATAATTCTCTGTTTCTGGGGTTTTCTGTAAAGAAGGAGTTGATTCTACTTGTTTTTAATTCACCAAATATTTTATTACTTCAACCCCCAACAGCATTTTGGGTGGATCTAGTGGAAAGATTTTAAGCCAAAACAATTTGTGGGCTTGGGGGGGTTTAGAGTTTATTGGACTATTAATTTCTCCATCACCTCCTGAGAGAGACCCACGTGCTACAGGAGCTGAGGGAACTCTCTCTGCATCTGTTTACAGTACAACATCGAGCCATGATAGAGGCATTTGTAAGTCGTGTAGAGGGCTGGCCTGGAGGGCGGAAGGAGTGGGAGAACAGCATTAAGGTAGAAAAAAAAGGGCTACATGGAAACTGTAGGTGCCCCACCCCCATCACCTGAAATTTACTTCACACGCAGCAGGCTACTTACTGCGCACCCCTCTGACTCTGACCCAGGGCTGCTCTTCATTGCTACAAAGTCCTTGACCCAAGCACAAAGCGAGCCAGAAGTGCCAGAGCCCGTGCTTTCTTCCAATGACGAGAGGCTAATTAGTCAATTCCTGTCCCAGCTTGCTTTAGCCCTTGGCAAACTCTGAGGTATATTTGACACATTCTTCCAAAGTGTCCTAACAGGATTGAATTCCACTTGTCCACAGTGATAAATGAATACATAACTCATCTTTCCGTGGCTTCCCCCCCTTCCTTATTTATTCCCATAGTCCCCTAAATGTGTTTCCTGGAATCACCTGCCAAATAAGCTGTGTACACCATTATCTTTGCCTCACGATCTTCTTTGGGTGGAAGTAAAATTAAGATAGAAAGTTATCCCTCTCATTGCAGCAAAGCTAAAAGCCATATTTTTAAGGCTTCACTTACATTTGTTAAAACAAGCCTAGAAAGTTCACTCTTTCTGCCTTCAGAATCTCAGTTCCTTCTGCCTTGATTATCTGTCCCCACTTTTGTCCATCTGAAAGTATGATCTTTAGAATCTAACCCAAGTATCACGTCGTGTGTTAAGCTTTCTCTGCCTATTCCCAGGCAGTATGATGGCTGTCCCCTTTCCCTTTGCTTATTAAACTTAATTTGTTCAAAAGAGAAAATGCCAGCAGACACGCATGGAAAGAAAGCCAAGTGATAAGCAGAATTATGAAAAAGGATTAATGATCACTGAAAAGCATTATTTCTTCTGCTGTTACTCTAAGAAAACACTTATTCCTTCTAAGTACATAGAGCAGCAAATAAAAATGGATAACCTACCTTTTTCTCTGTACTCTCTCTTTTATCTGTTTCCTGAATATTTCCTTAGTCAAATCATTATTCCGGATGCTAGTCAGGTTTTTAGACTAAATTGCATGGATAATTTGCAAATATTCTCTTGATAGGCAACACATCGCAAGGACAAGATCAAATGCATTGTTCTATTAGCACAGAAAAGAAATAAACAACAAAAAAGGGCACACGATGGCTACTCAAAATTGATTGCAGATTTGACTTAATTTTTGTTTTAAAGCACTTTCTGATCTTACTACATTTAAGTGGCTAAACTCAAATCCCCTAATGCATTATAATATGCTACTTATTCCAAAAATAGCTCAGTGTGATGTGGAGGGGAGGCACTAATTATGATTCTACATGTCATTTGGGTTAGAAAGAGATTTGCAAATAATGTATTTTTTTGTATGGTTTACACTTCTATACCTGTTAGTGCTTAAAGGAAATAAACCTTAGAATTATTAGTAAATAGTAAATTATGGCATATATAAATTTCTCTGTTCATTTTAAATAACTTTGTAAGCTAGAAAGTCTAAATTAAGAAGACACCCTGCCCACATAGTCTGGTCCCTCCAGTGCTGTTATTCCAGTCACCCCCAAATACACAGTTTTGATCATAAACCAACAATAACAACAACAAAAAACACTTTATGATGGACTATAAATAGAATTTTTACTAAATTTCTTACATCGTTAACCCTTGGACGTGATGGCTGAGAGTACGTATTAGCCACATAGCCCTCTTTCTCCCACGTGCCCAGCAAACTAGCTATAATGATCAGGTGAGCTTTCGGGCAGGTGAAAGGAAGGCATTAGCGTCCTACGTCATTGCCCTGGCCAGAGCGAGTATGGACCCCACCTTCTGAGCATAGGTGTCGGATTTAAGACGAGCATTTATGCATAATTCTTATAACCTGACGTTATAAATAAGTAAAAGCTGGAGACCTGGTCTTGGAGACCAGACCAATGGATGGACGGAATGTGGCTTTTCCATGGTGGTCATTTAAGACCAAAAAGTGGAGCAGGTGGGTGGATGAGAGTGGCATTAGCCCAGCAATCTGCAGTGTAACTCACATATATCTAAGTTTTCCAGGCTGACGTGCTAGTGGTGGTGCATTCTCTGATAGTTAATAGGGCCCAGGTGTAAGTGCTAAGTACAAGTTTTCAGGGAGCTGTTTGCATGGGGCAACAAAGGTTCCAGTACGAAATGGAAGCTGGCTTCTGTTTTTGCTTCTGTTGTGTTTGCACACGCAAGGAGAGCTCCCTTCCAATTTAGCTTGCACAGGGAAAGCAAGTTTGGCTGAGCTGCAGAAAGGCAGGACCAGGTAGTCATGGTCTGGAGGGAAAAATAATCCTGGGGACAGGTGGGAGAGAAATCCATGAGGACTCGGGGTGGGGGGCAAAATCCATATGTAAAACCTGGATTCATGTGGGATAGACAGGCAGAGCAGCCTTCCTCTGTGTTACCTAAGTCATGAGCATAAGTTGCTCAACG
Organism: Lyroderma lyra; assembly: GCA_004026885.1. Classification (NCBI taxonomy): domain Eukaryota; kingdom Metazoa; phylum Chordata; class Mammalia; order Chiroptera; family Megadermatidae; genus Lyroderma; species Lyroderma lyra. The sequence goes on from PVJL010001530.1 coordinate 241,851, forward strand.
CAGACTGCTTACTCACCCAGTCTGTTCACGAGAGTGGCTCTGTGGGAATGCTGAATGAGGGCAGTCAGCTAGGGAACCTTCCTCCACGTCCCCAGTGATGGGTGCAATGTATTCTAATGGCTGTTTAACTTAGCTCTGCCCTGGGCCACACGGTATCTCACCTGGGCGGGGAGAGTGAAGAAAAGAAAGAAGTCCCTGGCTTACTTTTCCTGCAGCACCAAGTAGCCCTCCAGGTGGTCCCCATACTGGGAAAATCCAATATGTAAATATCAAAGCACTCAGAGGACTTGAGACTAATTATTTTTTCTTTTTACAAAATGATTCATGGAAGGTTTCCATTAAAAGACACAGTGCAGGAATAGCCAAATAAGGTTGAGATTTCATAAGCTTCTCCTACATATCAAAAATGAAGGTTTAAACAATGAACTACAACTTGATCATATAGGCATATTAAATGATCGATTTAATATTCAACGGAATGGTAATAAATTAGACTTTCTAGAATGGGGCCTTTCCTAGTGTGGATTTTTCTGGAGAATCAAAAGAAAAAAAATGTATTTGTATAGGAGAAAAACCAGGAAAAAGAATCACTAGAGCCTGGGTGTGTGTGATTCTGTTTAATTTTAAGCACTCATTCACAATAGCATTACTAATTTTTTTCTTCTTTTTCCTCTTCTCATGTCTTATTAATCCATTAGGACAGTTGCCATCTAAGAATTTCAAATCCCATTTCTCCATGTCTGAAGCAGTATTTCTAAACTGTTTCTCTGCTATGGCGCCTGCGATGGAGGGATTGGTCACATGCCATGACTTTTTCAAACAGTGACATGCTGTCTTCCATGTAGGGAGGTCTCTAACTCCATCCCCTGTTGGAAGGATGACCTTGAGTCCAGGTTTGCTGCGGCTTACTTCCAAGCGGGTCCTCATGGGACATTGCATTTGAGAGCAAAGTGTTCTTATTTTGGAGAATAGTAGCATAGAGTAGCCAAAAAAAGTGGATCCACATTCTTCCCTGGAATGTCTTCACCTAGGTAATGTGTATTCACTCCCCCGTCTTTTTTCTAAAATTAATTTTTATTAAATTTATTGGGGTGACATTGGCTAGTAAAATCATCTATGTTTCAAGTGTACAATTCTACGCTATGTCATCTAGGTGTTGCATTGTGTGTTCACCACCCGGAGTCAGGTCTCCTTCCATCCCCACGTATTTGACCCCCTTTACCCTCCTCTACCACCCCTCACCCCCTTACCCTCTAGTAATTACTAAACTGTTCTCTCTCTGTATTTTTTCATTTGTTTGTCTTGTTCCTTTGTTGCTTTCTGTTTTATATCCCACATGAGTGATGTCATACAGTTCTCGACTTTCTCTGTCTGACTCATTCTGCTCAGCGTGATAATCTCAGGATCCATCCATGTTGTCGCAAATGGCCATGTTTCATCTTTTCTTGTGGCTGAGTAGTATTCCTTTGTATGTATGGATCTTCATCGTTAGAACAGGTCTTCAAATATTACTATAATCGTAAGGCTCTTTCTAACCTCGCTCTTTAAAATACCTTTCCCTAGTCCTCTCTATCTTCCAGGCTCATTCTTTCTCATCTTTCAGTATATCATGCCCTTGCTTCATTATTCTTATTTTTTTCCACTCCCACTAAAAGATGAATTGCCACAGGGCAGAGACTCTTGGTGTATTTTTTTCATTGCTATTTCCTTGGCACCGGAAGAGTATGGAGCTCATAACAGCCACTCAACACATGTGGAGTATAAATGAATGAGAATAGCCATTGTTCCTGTTTTATACATAAGAAAAATGGGAATGGGGCTTAGAAAGGACAAGTCATTTGGGGGTAGCAAACAACAGATCACGTCTGAGACCTCAGTCTCTCTTCAAGAACAGGCCTTACCCATCGGACTATGCTGCTTTACAAGTGCTTTCCTGACTGCGATCATCCTGCTTGCTAGATGAGCCTTTTGTTGGCTTTTAAAGAAGATCCATTCTTTGGGCTTTTGGTCCCATACCTCTTCCTTTAGTGGCCTAATCGACAAAGCAACTATCTACTAAGTTTATATATTGTCAAAAAAAAAAAAAGATAACCTAATTTTTGTTGGTTTGTTTTAATGTTGGGTTCACAAAGTGCAAACCAAGCTAGCCAAATGTATTTGGCATTATTTTGGGACCTCTGCATCATCCCTAGGGAAACAAAATACAAATGTTCTAGTTATTTTACATGGGGATTCGATAATATTTGATGACTGGAGAGTCCGTGGGGCACTTTCAAAAATAAATAATGGGAAGTTGGGCTGAGTTAAGCGAGAAACACTTGCAACCCCTCTTCCACAGGTTCAGTCACAACAAGTTGTGTCATAAAACTTTATGTACCATCAATGATTCACAAATATGGGAACTTGTTTTATAAATGTTATCAATTAAAAAAATATATAAAATAGAAAGTCTCCAAGTTCTAGATTTATGAAACAAAGCACTGTAATAGCTAACATTGTGGGGAAATTATTTTGCTTGGAGTACAGCTACTATTGAAAATAAACCCACTTCTTCCTGCTTATATCTTTGAAGCTTCTCACGAGCTAGTCCCAACCTGGGTTGACAGTATGGCTTTATAGACTGAAAGACGATGAGGGCCTTTGTCTACCATTACTGCCCCCCTTTCTGGCGTCAATGAGCCCACCTCCCACACATCTTTGAATCCACAAAATTTATCTCCTATCCCGTGGCAGCAGAAGGGCACTGGGAAGACTCAGGAACATCTTTTTGTGTGTTTGTTTTGTTTCAAAGGATAATACGCACTTTCAGATTGAGGTTCTCACACTTATTAGTGTCCAGCTCTAGGTTATCAGTGTCTCTTAGTAACTGAAAGGTTACTACGTTGAAAATTAAAATAAAATATTTTAAAAATCAAATTGGGACATGTAAACATACTCATGGTAATAAATCAAACTTGTCAAGCTCAACGGCTTTAGTGACGAGGTTTCATGAAATAGAAATTTTGAAAAAACATTTCCAGAACCACTTTCTCCAAGAAACTAGAATAAGATTTGTGTGCAGTGTGTATCGATATGCTCTTCAATTTCGAAAAGTCTGAGACCGTAATTTCTAAGCAGCTTAGTAACTTAGCTATGCGGTGTGGTGGCAATAGAGGAGACTAAACTACAGAACAGACAGGCTTGAATCGCAGCTCCACCATGACTAAGCTTTAAAATGGAGATCATTTATACTCACTTCTAAAGGATTTTTGTAACTTTGTGAATAATTATGGATAATTGATTCCCCCCCCCCCAGAGCATAGAAAGGAAAGCTATGAGGTATTGTTTAAAAACGAGTTAAAATTGCAGTTTTAGATGAGGATTGATGCTATGACATTTTTTTTCCTGCAAAGGAAAATCATTTCATTATGTAATTGCAGTTAATGTGAAGTCTATTAGAGCATCAATCACTGTACACTTTATGGATATGGGAGTTTGCTGCCCATATCCAGTTAGTATTGAAAATCTGTATCACAGATAATGTTATCACAGATAAATGAGCTAGTATGTTTTAATGGTAACATGATACATTGCTTTCCTAAAATATTTTACAATATTACTACTTTGTACTAACACTCAGGGGAAGATGGTCTACTTAGTGAAATGGTCACAATTTATAAGGGAGAGCAAGGAGGGTGCTCTTGGTCTATGTGAACTGCAACTGATACATTCAATCTCTGATAACAGAAAGTGGCTATAACCAAGTGTTGTTAGAATCTGGGGCATTGTTTTCCAAAATTCCTCATCAGCTAAGACAACATACTTTTCAGGCTTATAATAAAAGTTAACATTTCTATTATATTTTTTTCCATTTTAGACTCAGAAAAGTGTCAGTAAATCGTGCCACATAGAAGTCAGAATTCTGACCATAATTTCATTTCAGTTCAATCAGCACTTATGAAACAAGTCTCTGGGCTATGTGTTTGTGATAGAATTCTAACTATTACAGAGTTAATGATACCCTGGATAAATTTATTAAATTATTGGAGTGATACTCCAAAACAATTGTTTCTACTATTTACAAATAATTCTCAATAAAGTAAGAGAAATGGTAGTTTTCAGAGACAAGTAATGGAAACATGGTATAACCTTGACTAACATTTTAAAAAAATCAGAGAGAGTTTCTAGAGGAGGTAGATATATTTTGAAGCTCATTTTATTAGATATATATTATCATATATGTATATGTGTATCATCTTCTCTGTAGAAGAATATAGCAAAAATAAAAGCCAGATTGACATTCTTCTCCAGGCAATAAAAATGATGGAAGCATTCATTTCTTCTTTTTTTTTTTTTGTGGGAGGGGCTAGTTCCCTGGCTGGGAATCGAACCCAGGCCACAGTGCTGAGAGCGCCGAAGCCTAGCCAGTGCACCACCAGGGAACCCCCCCATTCATTTCTTATTTAACTGCTCTGTATTAAACTATTATTGAGCAACCATGGAGTAGAATAAAAGTAGATTGGTAGGATTACAGAAGTCACCTCCAAGGGGACTATTGTAATCCATAGTTTTGCTTTCCCTGGTTTCAGTTACTCTTGGTCAACTGTGGTTTGAAAATATTAAATAGAAAATTGCAGAAATAAATAATTCACAAGTTTAAGTTGCGTGCCATTCTGAGTAGTGTGATAAAATCTCACGTCATCCCTCTGTGTCCTGTCCAGGAAGTGAATCATTGCTTTGTCTAGTGTATACACACTGTATGTGCTACCCACCCATTAGTCACTTAGTAGCAGTCTCGAGCATAGATTCACTGTCATGGTGTCACCCTTATTTTACTTAATAATGCACCCAGAGTGCAAGAGTAGTGATGCAATTCAAATATGCCAAAGAGGAGCCATAACGTGCTTCCTTTAAGTAAAGACAAAGAAACAAAAACAAAACCAAACCCACCGTATTCCCATATATGGAGTTCTGTACATCTGCAGTTTCAGGCATCCATCAGGGGTCTTGGAATGAATCCCCCATGGATAAGGGGGAACTATGATACTGAAGTTATAGGGAGTTGTATGTCATGTGTACACTGCTTTGTAAATTCCCTCTCTCTCTCTCTCTCTCTCTCTCTCTCTCTCTCTCTCTCTCTCTGTGTGTGTGTGTGTGTGTGTGTGTGTGTTTAGTATGCTTAAGGATAGAAGAGGAAACATTGAAATCTAAGACTTTTTTTCCTAACTGAGGTTCTTTTTAAATTGAAGACCACCAAGTTACTATTAGCTTCCCACTGTGGTTAAATGTGAATAACCTTTACAGTTAAATCTCACAGATTGATAAAGTTTAAGTAACTGGGATATGTGATCTAACTCTCCCAGCCTTATCTTACATTTGGATCTGTTCACCTTTTCAAAGTCACTCATTATTGAGATTGTCACAGAGCCCAGTCCTCTCAAATGTCCAACGTTTACAATAAACACAAAAGTTTATATTTCTCAGAATTAAGACTAACTCAGAGCCTGTCTTCCGAAGGATGAATTCTGCATTTCACAAACAGCCCAAGTAAAAAATACTTGAAAGAACATGTACACTGATGGATATCTTACTGATTCAGGCCCCAGTGATTTAGAATCTAGAGTCATTCAGCTATTACATGTGACATACATCTTTTTATCTGCCTGTGAAGAAAATTCTGACAAGCAAATCAACAGTGCACATAAAAGTTCTAGAGAGATGTTTGACCGACTATTTTGAAGTCCCTGTCTAGGATCTGTGTTGTTAATTGTTGTATTGTTATTTCAAGATAATTGCCATCACATGCTAGGTGGTTATTATCTGTGAGTAACCTGAAAGCTTCTAAAAGACAAACAGTGCAACTGTCTATTGTTCCATACCTATACTCTAATTAACCTGTATAACACTATTCATCAAATCTTAGTCAAATCCCACAAATGGGAAGCTTGAGGGGTCAACAGGTAGGGCAGTTTCAGGGGAAGATCTGAGCTTGAAAATAAAACTGTTTGGTTCACCTTCAGTCCGCAACTCTGTCATTAGCATGGAGGTAGACGTTATAAAGATTTTCTTTGAAAGAGAAACAGACATACGAGTGCTGAGAGCTACTTGTGTGCTTTCATATATGTTATTTTATTCAGAATCCTCCAACAAACACATGAGATGTGTTTGGTTATTTACACAAAATATTTGAATAAATTGAGGCTCTGGAAGCTTAAGCAAATATTCCAAGCTTGAATAACTAGTAAGTGGTGAAACTCATCTATGAATCCCCTCTGTGGTCCCCCAGATGCATATTTTTTTATTCGTCATTACATTTCATCAAATGTGCTCTTACCTACAAAGAGCTACAAGGGGATGGCCCTTCATACAAACCTTCAGCACAACACTTAGCCACATTTTATCATAGTGGTTTGTGTAGCCATTTCCTGCACCAAAATACAACTTTCTTATGTGCAGCAGACCTTGTCTTCAAGTTGGTACCAGAGAACCCAATACATGTCTTGGTCTCCCTAGTGGGGCTTCATAAATTTTGACTAAATTAATCTATTCAGAACTGGAAGAACTAACCCGGAAGCCAATCTTTGGGAGTGATGTGGTACAGAAAAAGGGGTTACCTTAGCAATGGGGTTACATTACTTCTTTAAATAAAAGAGCAACTGTATGGTAAATTTTTAAAGCTGCTGATACTATTTTAATTAGACAGAAGATGATTGTGAGTCCCACATAGAGTATGGCAGGCAGAATTCCAGAAGTGGCCTCCAAGATTCAATACCTCTTAATTCTAGAACCTATAAATACGATGAGATATCTTTCTGGTGATTATGTTATATTATGCCGAATTGGATTTAAGACAAGGAGATTATATGGGTGACCCTAATCTAATTATATGAGTCACTTCAAAAGTATAGAGTTTTCTCTGGCCAATGGTAAAAAGAGGAATTCAGAGAGATTCAGAGCTTGAGAAGAACTTGACTCACTGTTACTGCTATGAAGATGGAGGGAGCCCCATCAGAAGACTGAGAGCCATCTCTAGCTGACAGTCAAGAAGGAAACAGGGACCTCAGTCCTTCCAACAAATGGAATGAGCTTGAGAGAAGACCTCAAACTCCAAATGGCAATGCAGTCATGCAACACCTTGACGTCAGCCTTGCGAGGTCCCAAGCAGAGAACCCTACAGAATTATGAGGTAGTAAATGGGTATCTTGCATACCCCTATGTTTGTGATAGTTTATTATACAACAGTAGAAATCTGACATACAGGATGATAAACTTCTTTATAAGAACTAACACTGAAATAAATAATATTCAGTGTCCTCTTTAATGAAATTGAAATAAAACTGTTAAAATAAAAAATAAGTTCAGGGGAACCATTCCAATCTGTTTCAAGGGGTTCAACAGAAAATAGCTTTATTCTGCAATTGTGCATTTATATTGTACAGCTATAGTTGCTTTCCACCACATGACAATGAATGTGTGCTCTAAGAATTGAATATATTCTATGGACTTCTGATAGGCATCCATATTAAAAAGGTAAATGCCTTTTTTTTTTTAAGGAGGGGATGTAGTTTAATGATCTTTAAAAGAAGCTAAGACCTTTTTGTGGCTGTATTCACCTTCCCCCAAAACATGCCTCCAACCCTGTCACACTGAGAAAATACATGTGACTTTCTTTTATTTTTTTTCACATGTCTTGCATTTAATAATATATGCTGCTTATGTTTGGTTTCTATAGAGTGTTTCTTTTTGTCTGATAAGCAGTTGCAAAGACTTACCTAGCTAGAACGATGCAGGCCTTCTCGTTCTTTCTCTATCCCCACCCCCACCCCAAAGTCAGACGAGTTCCAAGGATTAGCAGCAGCAGCTTAACTTCAGGCATGAGTTGTAACAGATACATGCAGTTTTTGTTCCACTTTGGCTCTTCATGGTAGTGTGAAATTAACCAGTGGCCATATTCTTTCCTCACAGTCTACATCTTAATAGTCACTCCTATTTGTGTTTCATTGACTTGTCAGAAAGTACCCATAAATGAATCCTCAACTATGAAATGAGGCCCAAAGGTCAAGTTACTCTTCTTCCAAATGAGTTAGAAACTTCTGGAAAGGATAATCAACTTCTTTTTCTTAAGAGCCTAATACAGAACAGACACAGAACTAGTCAAATAACATATGTTATTTTTTGTGGTTATTAATATTCCAATTTTTTTAGGCCAGGGCACTGGTACTCAGGAGATCGAGACTTGCCAAAGATGTATAGATACGAAGGGGAGGGTCTGTGTGGAGTCTAATCCAAGACGGTTCCATATTGCTGGCACTTAGGGAATCGTCAGGCCTCCTAAATTGCCACAAGACCACATGCATTTGTCTCCTAGGTAATAGTCTGTCCTTGCCTGTGACACTTTGAAATCTATTGTGGGAGAACATGATAGTTCTCCTGATCTCAACAACAAATATGTTAACAATAAAACTAGGAATTCATCTAATCTCTTTTACAGTTTTTAACCTAAGCCTCTTCTTGGGAATAATATGCTCTATCATCCCCTCACGCTGTAGGTATGTGCTGTTCGATAAGCTATTTTTATTTGTATTTCTTAAAATTCAATAAAAATTCATCTCCTCCTTCACATAAAAAAAAATGGTGAGTTTGTTTGTTTTTCAGAGTTTCTGGTAGCTGGCCCTACCTAGTTCTATTATACAAAGACACAGGAAAGACTCCGCCTTAACACATCTTCAGTATCCTGTGGGCTTTAATCCTATGCTTCTTCGCTGCCAACATAAATTGTATTCATCGTTTTAGAATTTCCTTTTAAAATCAGTTTGTCAAGTACTCATTGGTTACCTAAATGTTTCAGGCACTGGACTAAGGATACTTGAAATACAAAGGTTAATTTGATAATACCTGCTAACCAACTTTCACCTTTGCTCCTAGTAAATCCCAACTATTTGGGGGGTCTCAGTCCACATGTCCCTTAATCTCTAGAAATTAAGGTTGGTGCTCTTGTTCTGTGTGCCCACTACAACTCAAATTTATCTTATCATAAAAACCATCTATTCTTATTATCAATTTAATATAATCATTTGCCTCTGCTCTCTGCTTAAACAATGCGCACCAAATGGACAGAAACTGTGTGTTGTGTTCACCACTGAATTTCTAACTCCCAGAACAGTGCCTGGAACTTGGGAGAGAGTTTTGATTTGTTTTATTCTTGAATTGTTTTTGGGTTTTGGTTTGAAAATATAGGCAACCATCAGCATTTTTGACATATCGTATCACATATTCTTTCTACCAATCACGATATCATCTCTTACAAGAGCTTTTTAAAAATCACTTTAGTTACCTTGAGAAAAATACTATGTCTTAGTCCTATCTTCTAGTGTAAAAGAAGCACGATAGAGAAGAATTTTTCTAGAAAATTTAAGGCAAGAGGAAATAACATGCTAAAGATAGCAGTGGAAGCAAAAGACCCAATTTACAATTCTTTGCTGACAAAGTTGCTGTGTTACTTTCAACTAGGCTGACCCGATGTACCGTTTGAAATGGGACAGACAATGATGGTCCTGTCCCATTTCAAATGGTACATAGGGTCAGCCTTGCCTCACCAGGCTAAATTCAAGGTATCAGGAGCCTGACACAGGACAGTACCATTATTTTCTGTCCCATTTAAAACAGTATGTCTGGTCAGCCTACCTTCAACCCATCAATACATCTTTGTTCTCTGTAAAATGGGTATAAGTAGGTCTACCCCACAGGATTTCCAAAATAATTAAATTAAATAATGCAGGATTCGTGTCAAATGCTGGTACAATGTGCAACAAATGTCAATGTCTTACCTGTTTTCAAAGACTCCGGAATTGGCCCTTTAGAAAATGACTGGTAGAATGGTTCGTTTTGTTTCACGTTACTTCCTCTTTGGTTTCTTTTAGAGATACTTTTAAGGTATTTGATTTTTCCCTTTTTGTGTGTGTATCTCTATATCTGATCTTCTTCTTCCATCTCATTTCTCCTCTGATAGCATCCACCCTTTATCTGGCTCAGCTGATGACACACAGAATATAATTGAGCATTGACCTCGAGTAAAAATAAGCATCTGTCTTGCACATTTAGGATATTACATTGCCTGTAATCCCTCCCAGCTCATGACTTTAAATTACTTTTGAAATTTCTGTGTAATTTCAGGTTGGTAGGTTAAAATGGCAATTTTATTTTGGCAGATAATGTGTTTTTTAAATGAGCTGTCCTCCATGCGTATATCAAATAGTTTCTTATATAGTGGAGTGACTTTTTTATTTGTCCTTGACCATACTAGGAATTAGAAACTATGACTTACTTGGCAAAAATTCATTTACTTTTTGGAAGAAGCTTAAAATTCTACATTTCATTTGTATTGTGTTCATCTTGTGTTGGTTATAAAGATACTCAGATGCCTTTTCTTTTTTTTTTTTTTTTTTTTTTTTTGAGGAAAAAAGGAACAAAGGAAATTCTTTGTAACTATTGCTTTCAAAGTTATTGCTTTCTTGAAAGTTACTCGTGTTTCTTATTTTGTCTTACTTATTGATGTGTGTTGTAGCTGAATAATGGACCCCCAAAGAAGGCCACATTCTAATCCCTCAAACCTGTGGGTATTTTATATTTCATGGAAAAAAAAAACAACTTTGCAAATGCAATTAATTTTAAGACATCAAGACAGGGAGGTGATCTGGGGGGTCTCTTTGTAATCCCAAGCATTCTTAGGACAGGAAGGCAGGAGGAGCAAAGGCAGAGATAGAGGTGTGACAATTAAATCAGCAATTGGAGCGATGCAGCACCATTAGCGAAGGGACGCAGGCTGGAAGCCGGAAAAAGCAAGCAAACCGACTCTGTCCTGGAGCCTCCAGGACAAACAGGCCTCTGACACCGTCCTTTTAGCCCTGTAAGACGTCTGCCTTCCAGAACTACAAGATAAATTTGTGTTACTTTAAGCCATTACATTTCTGATCATTTTTTGTGGTGGGAATATGAAACTAACACAATATATAAAAAAGAAGATTTTTTCCCTTTCTTTCCAAAGTCAAAATCCAGATGAAAACCCCCAAATGCTGTACCTTAACCATCCAAGTGGGTTCATGTCCTTACACACACATCTTCTTATCTAAGTTTTGCACCTGAAAATTTGAGCTGAAAGAATCTTTAGTGCCACAAAAGGTGGCAGATACCAAATACGTTCCAGAATGTCAATAATAAACACATTTGTATAATCCTCTGAGAGAGAACTAGTATACTGAGGAATAATATGTATTTATTTTTTAATTGATCCTGAGCTAACATGCAAAGTTTTCCTTTCTACCTGGACTGAAGATCATCTGAGGGAAGTTCTTCTATGCCAAAAAATTATCTGTTGACTAGTAGACTTGGGAGAGTTTAACAAGAACTTACAGAGATGAAGTTGAATGAAGTAGTTTTGAGGGTTGCAGACAGGGACATTTGTAGGGGGAGAGGAGAGACAATTTTACGTTTTAAAAAATAGTCAAATTGCATCAATAAACATTTGAATCCCACCCTTGGGGGAAGAGGGATAATTCTCTCCTCACTAGCATCACTGACTTTTCATAATAGCACTAAGGAAATTTGATCAAACAAAATACATTGCTAAGCAGTGAGCTGGGTTACCCTGAGGGACCTGTGAAAATGTGTTTGGAACCTCACATGGCCATTGTAAGGGCTCGGTTTGTCTTGGCCCTTGTCATTGACTCTCTTGGGCTTATGGATTAAACCTCTCTCCATCTAAGGATAACACATAATTTTAAATATTCTTTCCTGTTCTACACACTGATTGACACATAATTTCAAGTTCCTTTATATCCCATGTACCAAAGCAATTTGAGGAAGAATGAACGAACTCTTGCTAGCACATAGCATTCCAAGGAAATCTTCCCAGACTCCCCTGAGCTAAAGTACCTTCTCCTCTGTGTTCCACGCAAACCTCTGATATCCCATGTTCATCCTTTATTCAAAATACCTTCTTATGAGCCACCTTTCTCTTTGAGCTGTAAGCTCCCAAGGGCTCAAACCAAGTCTGGTTTCTTTTTCTTTATTATAGGTGCTCAAATAAACACACGGTAAGCCCTATGTATAGGGTGGTTGACTCCTTCCTTTCCCCATTTAAGGTACTTGAACAGTTTCAGTTGCAAACACGAATACATGTACCTCTTGCTGGGTTATCAGATGTCTCGTCTGAGTCAAGCAAAAATAGTCTCAACTTAAATCTCTCATTTTGTTTCTCTTCAGTAATGAAAGGCCCCTTGTCGTACCCAATTTCCTGGGTTGTTTATTTCTATGGTTGGTTGATGGGTTGGTTTCAAGCACATCAAAAACCCATTTATGAGGTCAGACAATTAATTTCTTAAACTCATCCTAGAAAGAGTGCTACATACCTCACTGCTGAATATCACTAGGGTCATCTTCGAAGTACTCCTCATGGGAAGCTGTGCACTGATGCCAGGGCCTAGTCCACCCTTCTAAAAACAAAAACAGAAAACAAACAAAAAATTTTGGCGGGGTTATGACACCTTACGAAGTTGTTCGCATGCAGTGCTGCCAACATCAGTGTACGGTGGCAAGTTCGTGAACTTGTCAGAATTTGGGTATTACGACAGCTCTGATGGCCATTCCAGAAAAAAAGTTCCAAAATTGCTTTGAAGCGTGGATTAGGTGCTGGCATTGGTGCACAGCTTCCCGAGGAGAGTACTTTAAAGATGACTAGTACTGTAGTGATATTCAGCAATGAGGTACGTAGCACTTTTTCTAGGATGTGTTCAAGAAATTAATTGTCTGACCTTGTAGAATAATTTCAAACACCGTTTGAAATCTGCATAAATAAACATCAAGAACACATGCTTTCTATCATTATTGAAGTCTCTGCTGGGCTTTCCGATTATGAATGATGAAGACACTCTCTCAGCAGAGCTCAAGCATTCTGCCGAAGCTCCCATTGGCTTCACCATCTCTAAATCACGTGCGAAGCGTGATCCTGGGATTGACCTACTATGCAATGCTGCGTGTGCACCCTCAGTTTTGCTGGTGCAGGTTACCTTTGATAACTAAGCAGAACACAAAGGGAGTTTGAAACAAGGGGAAAAAACTGTATGTGCTTGAAGTGACTGCATTTGGAACTCAGATTTTTCCCAATGGCTGAAGCCCAAATAAATATGCTTTTGATGAGCTGCCATTTTTGTGTTCTGGGATGTGCCCACAACATGCCTTTAAAATGTAGTCCAAATTGTGTATTTCTGGGTATTAGGCATTGTTTTTCTTGATTCTATTTTAGTGGTTAGTCAATGGATATTCTAACATCTTGTCTAACATTTCTTTGTCAATCTATCCAATGGCCACTATAATATGGACATTCAATATGAAATACAAAATTAGCCAGCAGTGTCACTTTGGCTTAGTTAGACAAGTCTGACCATTCCAATGCTTTAAACTAGAATCAGAAACCTTAACCTTGGCCTGGGCTGAGCCCCAGAATCAACATACAGCCTGAAATGACTCATTTTCTCAGGGACTCAATTTCCTCATCTCCTAAAGTTAATGGAAAATGTGCCCAACTCAAACTGTGTAACTTGCTATGCTGCAGGCATCTGGGATTCTAAAGAGATGGAGCAATTATTCCTCTACCTGATTGAAATGTATTTGGTCACGCAGTCCCACTCTGTGAGGAATATAACAGTATGCATATAAACTTACTAACAACGAAGCAAGACCAAATTAAGAAGGTTTTGCTGGGTCCTTTCTCAGAAAGGAAGAGCAAAATCATTTTTCCTGGAATGATTTCTGGCATGGCAGGACTGGAGGGCCAGAACCCCTCTTTCTCTGTGGCTCATGCCACACTCTGTCTAACTCATCACTGCCTTTTATCAACCAAAGGGACTTGCTCATATGCACAGAGGCGTAAGTACCAGTTTAAAGAAACCAGACTATCACTCTGTGTCACATCATTCTATTTAAACTTATCACCATGTGATTTTTTTTTTCTTGTGTATTGATGTATTATTTCATTCTGCCTTTAAAAGATAAGTGCAAGGAAATCAGAAACCTTGTCATCCCGGTTTATTGTTGAATCAAGAGTGCCTTAGAATAGTGTCTGACACTTAGCAAAGACTCAGTTACAATGTGATGAATCTAGTCATGGGATATAGCATGGGATATAGCTCAAATCTAACTACTTCACACAAAAACCTGCCATCATCCTGAATTACTAGGATGTGATCGAGATAACTTACCAATACAGTATACTTCCTATTCATTGTCATCCTCAGCACTGGTGGTTGTCACCATCACTCCAGTGACTAGTTCTTCATCCAAATACGTTGTCTAAGAATCATTCTGATTTGCACATTTAAATATGCAAATGAATACATTGCTTTTTCTAATCTATTCATCTTTCCTTCCATTTCCTTCACTTCTTTTTTTTTTTAAATTCATTTTTATTGTTAGACTTATTGGGGTGACATCTGTTAGCAAGGATTACATAGGTTTCAGGCATACAATTCTACAGTGCATTGTCAACTTGTTGTATAATAAGTTCACCACCTAATGTGACCTCTCTTTCCATCACCATATATTTAGCTTCCCCCCCTCCTCTCCCACCCCCTCCCCTTTCTCCCCTCCCTGACCCACTCGTCCCCAAATAAACATTAAACTATTGATTGTGTCCATGGGTTATTTGTTTGTTCATTTCATTTTTTCTTTGCTTTCAGTTTTATATTCCACATATGAGTGAAATCATGCAATTCTTTGTTTTTTCTGTCTGGCTTATTTCACTTAGCATGATGATCTCCAGGTCCATCCATTTTGTTGCAAATGGCAATATTTCATCTTTTCTTACAGCTGAGTAATATTCCATTGTGTATATGTACCATGGCTTCTTTATCCAGTCATCTGTCGCAGGGCACTTTGGTTGTTTCCATGTTTTGGCCACTGTGAACAGCGCTGCTATGAACATTGGGGTACATAAGTCTTTGCGGACAAAGGTTTTCAAGTTCTTTGGGTAGATCCCCAGAAGGGGGATTGCTGGGTCAAATGGTAGCTCCATTCCCAATTTTCTGAGGACCCTCCACACTGCCTTCCACAGTGGTTGTACCAGTTTGCACTCCCTCCAGCAGTGTACGAGAGCTCCTTTTTCTCCACATCCTCCCCAGCACTTGTTATTCCTTGTCTTGTTGATAACAGCCATTCTCACAGGTGTGAGGTGGTATCTCATTGTGGTTTTGATTTGCATTTCCCTGATAGCTAATGAGGATGAGCATTTTTTCATATGTCTGCTGGCCATTTGTATTTCTTCGTGGGAGAAGTGTCTGTTTAGTTCTTCTGCCCACTTTTTAATTGGGT